>RJWJ010002505.1:51917-100332 GCA_004363605.1 Indri indri
TTTTTAGTAAAGCTATCTGCTTTTATGTGATAAACAGACTCCAAAAAAAAAAAAAAAAAAAGTGTAGTGGTAGAAAAAAGCTAATGTAAAAGCTAACTTAAAGTCAATAGATGTGTTTAGGAAGTAAGTAATAGTAATTCGTGTGCCTGTGCACTTATTTTCTGACTTGAAGATGTAAATTGTAGTCCTTGAACTCTCATTTCCTTTCAGCCGGGAAACTCTTCATCTTAGTCTGTACAGTAGCATGTATTTAAATGGTGAGAAAAAATTGAACACAATTAGGGAGGAAAAATAATACATTTTTATTACAAATGAGTTAGGAGTATCATATTAATATAAGCAAGTGTAAAGGGAGCTAAAAAAAATCAGTGTAGATTTGGGAAGATAAATAATAAACTGAAAACATAATGCTGAAAAGAAACAATTTCAGGAAAATAACATATTCTATTGTAACAAAAATCTTTTAAACTCCAATTCATATTTCAATAAATAAAAACACTTTGCTGAATTTAGAGTAATTAAAGATTATTTTACAAAGAAATTCAAAAGCATGTAGATGGAAATAATAATATATTTGAGGAAAAAAATTATGGATTATTCAGTATATTGGTCTGTGTAAAATATTTCAAAGTCCTGTCCTATAATGTGATAATTGTTTCTTTCAATAGTTAATCGGGATTTATGTATTAAATCAAGATATATTAATTTTATTCTGTTTCATTAACAGCTGTTATTTATTAAATTCTGACCCCATATGAACTTGTAGTCCCACCATATGTGAATAAATTATTGGAAAGGATTGATGCTGTAGTGAAAGATTTAGGATTTAGAATATACAGAGAGAGAGAGAGAGAGAGAGAGAGAGAATGATTGAAAGCTTCCATATCTGGAAATATATCAGACCATATACCATAATGGCCCTCTCTTTCAAAGAAAACAAAATGAAATAAAGGAAAAACTGTTTTATTTAAATAAATTTTTGAGATAAGAGGAAAGAAAAGGATCTATGGTGGTCAAGGCAAAATACTGGCAGAACATAGGAGTTAAATAAGTTTCTTGCACCAAAGTTTCCTATTTCTCTGAAAGTTTCTGCCAAATCCTATAGACCTAGTGCTTCCAACCTGAATTCTTATTAGGAGGAAGTGTAAAAGTGACAATATGTAGGTCCCAGCTAAGGTGGAAAGTCTAGCAAGGAACCCTGAGTTTTAGGCTAGATTGCAAAAGACTATGTATTAACACTTTCATAAGTGTGAGTAAATATTAAACCTGCCATTCAGAGGCAAACAAAGAAACTCGCCTGTTTTGCTCTTAGTCCCATTCAGAGCAACAAAAGATGCCCTTGCCTAATTGGCTCTCTATATTAAAACAAATACTTTTATTAAAAGTCAAAAAGCAAAAAAAAAAGTTAAAAATATATTCTGCTGGCTCTAACTAGATACTAAAAGCATTCAGAATGTGTTCTGAAGGACTTAAATATCCTTATTTCCATGAAAAAGAAAAAACAAAATTAATTTATACCAAGTGTTTGTCGTTGTAGCTAAAGCACTTTATTTTCCCTAAAATATCTGAGTAATTACTTAAATTTTCTATTTTATCAATGTGTCACTGGACAGCTGGTATCGGGCTATAAAAATAACATTAATTAGATGCACAAATAGTTCTTTTAACTACCCAGTGGGATTGGAATTCACATGTCTGTTGTCTGGAAGTAGTCAAATTATTTCTAACAATCTATTTAAAAATCAGCTGAATTTACATTGTGGAAAAGAGCATCTGTAACTGTGATAAGGTAGAACCATTTGGTTGATAAAATGAGAGTGCGACAAAAGGGGTAACCAGACGATTTTAGATATCGTAAGAATGAACAAGAGATCGAGGGAATGTTCATATTGCCAGAGACATTTTTGAAAGAAGACATGTATTATGACAATATTTAAGGCTTTTTAGAAATAAATTATCTCTAATTAGATAAGAAAGTGTAAATAAAATTAAATTTTTAAAAATGGTAAAATAAAGGCAATCTTTTATGTTTTTACTTTTACTGAAATTACTTAAATTTCAGACATTCTGAAAAAGAAAATCTACAAACAACTTGGATTTGAAAGAAAGGTTAAATTCATTATGACTAAAAGCAAGAAAAAAGAGAAGATGGCATAATCTCAAAATAGTTAAAAAGAAGGGTTTTGTTTTTTTTTAGGTAAATATTTTCAAAAAGAGGGAGGTACTTCAAGATAGCTGACTGGAGGCATCTGGTACTCTTTTCCCCCACAAAGATAAACCAAAATAGTGAATAGATAATCAAACTTTTAATACATCATCTAAAAGGTAACACTGGAATTCAGCAGAGAAGTGACAGAAAATACCTAAAGCAAGAAAGAGGAGGGAAGTAAGGCAGCTTGCTCTCCACTGGGATAAGCCAGGAGCCTGGAGAGGCTCCCCAATGCAGGGAAAGAGTAAGAGACACCCCCCCACCCCCAGTGTTCCAAATGCCCACCACATGCTCCTGAATCTTAGCCATTGAAAAGCCCCTGTACCCTTGTGGGCCCCAAGACTAACATAGGAGCTGCCTGGGAACATGTGAAGGCCCTGCCCAGAGATGGAGCTTACTCTGGGTCTCACACGCTTCCTGGGCCCTAAGCAGCTATAGCAGATACCATATTGAGAGCCCAGCGCCCCACAGAATGTATCCTGTCTGGGTGCCCAGCAACCCCTATATCTCTATGTGCCTGAAGCCCATTGACATGTCCCACCTGCAGCTGGCTGCTACCTCCAGGGCTGAAGCACAAACCATTGGCAAAGGCCCAGCTGCCCCCAACAGCAAAGCTGCCACTCATTTTCATGCAGGTCAAAGACAAACTCCCCTGCTCACAGGAATCGCACTGTGGGATGCCACAGCTGGGGCCAATGTACAAGTACTTATTCCCCAGCCACCTGCATATGGCTGCTGCCACTGAAAGCAGCTCCAGCCTCTCTGGTACAGGGCTTCAGTGCACCACTGCCACCCCAACCTGAGCACTCCACCTTGGGTGTAGGGATCACCCTGCCCCTGTCTACCACAGCCACCTCCTGCATGCACCACAGTGGGTCCTGAAGACAAGTCCACTGGGCCTGGCTCCACCACCCACCAGTGTCCAAGCACATCATCTGGGGGCCTAGAGACGTCCCAGCACAGTCCACCATTTTTGGCACCTGAACACTCCTCCTAAAGGCATAAGGTTAGGCCCACCCAATCTTCCACCACTACTATAGTAAATACGCACCTGCCTGTGCCACCTATGGACCTGGGAACCAGCTCATCCAGCGCATTGCAGCCACTGCCAAATGCCGTGTGGACTGCAGAGGTTAGTCCTGCAACTACCACTGCCATTACACTCACCACACCTACTTCCTAGAAGCGTAAGAACCCACCTACCTGCCCAGCACACCACTGCCACTGTTGACAATCTAGCCAGTTATCTGGAGGCCCAGATAACCCAATCAGACAAGAAAAAGAAAAAAACAGTAAAAGGAATGAACAAAGCCCACATAACATATGACAGTGGTCCCCAGCTTTTTTGGCACCAGAGACCAGTTTCATGGAAGGCAATTTTTGCATAGACTGGGGGGTAGGAGGGTCGTTCTGGGATGATTCAAGCACATAACATTTATCGTGCACTTTATTTTCTATTATTACTACATTGTAATATATAATGAAATAATTATACAACTCACCATAATGTGGAATCTAATGCTGCCACTGATCTGACAGGAGGCAGACCTCAGGCAGTGATGCGAGCGATGGGGAGCGGCTGTAAACACAGATGAAGATTCACTCACTTGCCTGCTGCTCACCTCCTGCTGTGTGGTCCAGTTCCTAACAGGCCATGGGCCAGTACCAGGCCATGGACTGGGGACTGGGGACCACAGACATAGGAGACACCATAAAACATGTGAGGGACATATGTGGAGATGCATCTGAGACAGGAATCTGTTATGTGATCTTAAAATGTCTTGTGATGCTGAGGAATATGGACTTTACATTGTAGGCAATTTGGAATAATTACATGACCCTAGGGGAAACAAATGACTTCCTCATATATTTTAATTTTCTTTGGCACTTGGCTATTGTGGCAAATATATTAAAAGGAGGTAATTAACAGAAAACAGAAAGAAAAAAAAACAGTAAAAAAACCCTCAAATTGGTAGAAAGTTTGATTATTAAATGTTCAGGCTTCGTTTGTTTTGTTTGCTTACATGGTTTTTGACCTTTTAATGTGCTGTTGAATTTGGTCAGCTAGCGTTTTGCTGAGCATTTTTGCATCAGTGTTCAGCAGGGATTTTGGCCTGTAGCTTCTGTTCTTGTGGTGTCTTTCTAGCTTTGGTATCAGGGTATTATTGCCGGCCTTATAAACTGAATTTGAAAGTTTTCCCTCCTTTTCAGTTTTTTGGAAGAGTTTAAAAGGATTGTTGTTAATTCTTTAAATATTTGGTAAAATTCACCAGTGAAGTCATCTGATCCTGGGCTTTCCTTTGTTGGGTTTTTTCGATTAATGATCTTCATGCTAGTGATAGCTCTATTTAGACCTTCTATTTATTAATAATTCAGTCCTATATTGGATATTTGTAGGAATTTATCCATCTATTCTAGGTTATCAAAATTGTCAGCATATAATTGTTCATAATAGTCTCTTATGATCTCTTATTTTCTGTGACCTCAGTTATAATGTTTTCTCTTTCATTTATGATTTTATTTACTTGAGACTTCTCTCTTTTTATCTGTAGCAAGTCTAGCTAACTACTTGTCATATTTGTTTATCTTTTATAAAACATTGATTTTTTTCTCCCATTGTTTGTATATTTATGCTTCATTTATTTGTGCTATAATACTTATTGTTTCCTTCCTTTGGCTAACTTTGAGTTTTTTCAAACTTTTAGTTTTTTCATCTTTCTTTTTTTCCTAGTTCTATGAGGTATATTATCAGGTTTTTTAGTGGAGGTCTTTGTTTTGTTTTCTTAATGTTGGCATTTATCTTCCATCAGTACTGCTTTTGATACATCCCATCAATTTTGGTATATTATATTTTTGTTTTTGCTTGTCTCAAGATATTTTCTAATTTCCTTTTTATTATTTCTTTTCATCCATTGGTTGTTGAAAATTGTATTGCTTTCTTTCTGCTCATTTGTGAATTTTCTAGTTTTTTTCTGGCATCGATTTCTAGTTTCATTGCATTTGGTCAGAAAAGATATTTCATATCATTTCAATTTTCTTAAATGTGTAAAAAATTGTTTTACGACCTAACGTGATCTACCCTGGAAAGTGTCCCATGTGCACTTGAGAAGAATGTGCATTCTGTTCTGGATGGTGAAATGTTCTACATGTGTCTTTTATTAAATAGGTTCATTTCATCTATAGTGTTGGTCAAGTCCTCTGTTTCCTTATTGTTCTGTCTGGATGTTGTATGTGTTATCAGTCATGGGTTATCTGTCATCCATTTAGTTAATTGTTCAATTCCAGTATATATGTATAGCAGAGTCAGCATTGCTATCCCATTCCCACATGGTATGCACTTTATCAACTAAAGTATATTTTTTATGTATAGTTTCTTTTCCCATTGGTTTTCACAGACACCACTTAGGTCCAAAATTACTTAGGTTGACATCTTTCCCCTTACCCTTTCAGTGAGGTTGTTTTTATACCGTTGTTTTATAGGTAGATCGTTACATTTTGCATTCCGTATCAGGACGTGGTACACAGAAGTAGAACCAGATCATAGAGGGGCTATTTACCTCTTCCTCAGTGTTACTAATCTCATTAATATTTATCTATTTATATATGATTTCAAAACCACTGATTTTGAAGATTAATTCACTTGTTCATACTTTATAGGAAGAGGAGCCTTAGCCATGATTCTAAATATACCATTTTTATGTTTTATTTAATGTATTATCAACTCAATTTGATTATAGGCAAGTATATATAACAAAATTTCTTGGAAGTTTTGAATAAGATTTTTTGAAAAAACTGTTTTGCACATGGCGCATAATCTTAAAGAAGCGAATAACTTTTATTAGCTTCTATTCCTCAATGTTCACGCAGAGCACATAGGAGCACCTGAAGGATGTCCGCCTTTCTGTGATGCCGGATGGTCTGGCTGTTGACCCTTGCTGGCTTTTGCTGCAGAGTTTATGCATAAAATATATAGAGAGAAATTTCCATGCATTTTTATTCTATAGGGAAAGGCAAAAAGTAAGTAAGTCTACAAATAAAAGGAGAATCCCAGCATGAGAGGGCCAGATAGTCTTACTTATGTGCAAATGAGAAATTGCCTAGCTATGCTGCTATGACTGCCCTGGGCTGTGTTTAGAATAGAATGGCAAAAAGATGTGGCTTTTTAAAACTAAAGTTTGATTATTAGATACTGATGGTGTTGCTAACATAAACCTGTTATCTCCCAAATTACCTTACATAGCTCTTGTTGCTTAAAGGAATGAAGGAAGCAGTTGATTATAAATTTGTATTTAGGCAATTTTTGTTTGTTTTAAGAAAAAAACACTTTAATATACAGTTAATCACAAATATATAAAAATATATTTTATTTAGAAACATATTATGGCACTGATTACAGCAGTTCTTAAAACTGATGTGCATTAAGTATCAGGTTTTTAACAAAAACAGATCTCTAGAATTGATCCAGACCTATTCAAACCATCTCCAGAGGTGAGTGCTCATTAATATTGACTTTTTAACACATTTCGTGATCGCTTCTAGTGTGCAAAGATGTTTTCAATCCATTTGCTTTATGTCCTTTTGGGTAGAAAGTCTATGTGATCACCAAGATATTATCAATTAAATGGCAAAATTATAATTAAGCAAGACTTACGCAGTAAAGATACAGAGGTTTTATTTCACTCAGAATTCTCTTGGTGCCTTCTTTCAGATACATGTTCACTGATAAGATGTCAATGAGTAGGTCCTTGGTTTCTTCAGAAAATAAATGGTTCAGATGAATTGGCTTGTAACTTTTTATTAACACTGTACCAAAAAGTACATAATGAAGGCAGGGCTTCCTAGACAAGAGTAATCAAAGAAGAAATGTGCGATTCTTTATTTCTTTAGTTATCAAATTATAAGTCATTGTAATTCAGAGCATTTCACTGTGATATTTTGCAAGTGTTATTTTTCTCTACCACTTAAATAAACATACTTCTAGGAGGAATAACAGGTAAAAGATCTATTCATTGATATTGCCCCAGATCCCATTTTGCAACTAACTTGAAAGAAACAAATCAATTTCTGATTTAGGGTATAGGACCAAAAATGAACATACAACATTATCTGAAAAGTATAATACTATTCATTTCCTTTTCCACCACATATCTCTGTGTAGACACAGTTTCTTCACATACTTTTACCAAACAATATAAGAAGTCAGACTAAATAAAGAAGACAAATACGGAATCCATCTGACTGCTATTTAGCTAGGCATTTATGTCATTTGCAAAAAAAATAAAACAACACTGCTCTTTTCCGTAAACTTTGTTTTGTTTTGGAAAATATAGTTATCCTCATAAAATTATGTTCTTCACATTTCTATTCAGCATATTATTATTTTAAATGAATTAATAAGTAAATTTTTTGAAATATCTCAGTTTCAGTTTTGAATATGGTTGACTATTTATGTCTCAGATATATGTTGGGGTGTCAATGATGTGTTAATATTGATAAGAATCCCTTCAATATGAAAGGTCTGGAAAACCAACATCCATTTGCAAAGTGCTTCACCCGGCACCGCTCAATTTCTAGTATCTCTGTTCTGTTTTTAACATGTATTTGGTGTTATCGGATAAGTTTCAGGAGGTCTTGCCCTGATCATGTAGAATCCAGAACCCAGCCTTCAGCCAAGAATTTAGGGGTCATCCCCACCCAGCTTCCTTCCCTGCATAGCTAATGGTCTCCAGTACCCACTGCACCTGCCCCTGCGGCTTGACCTAAATTTTGTTCTCGGACTCCTCTGCTCAGCAAGAATCCTACACTCTCCTCATAATCCTGGTTTCAGTTCTTTCTTCCCCTGGTTAGGAAATTGCTTTGAGGCAGAGAACTGAGTAAAATTCTTTCAGGTATTACTGACACGTGCTACATATAAACCACTGGCTAGAAATCATTACCTCGTACACTTAGCCAATTTTTTTGGTTGATTGTGGTGAAAGAAATAGTCTGATACCAGTTACTTCATTATAACCACTAGCAGAGCTCAACACTTTTTCATTTTAAAATTTATTTCCAGTGCCTAATCTCATTCCTGGCACCTTATCATATTTTGAGAATATAGTATCAAATTAATGCATCCATGCATATATGAATAAACACATGGATAAATAAAAAAGCAAAGTCCATATTTTAGTAGTATGATAATTTATTCTGGTCTAAAATTACTATTACCTTTCTCTAACTACAGAAGAGTAATTGATGGGTTGGGAGTCAAGATTGCTTTTTTAAGGACAGGCTCAGTGGCTCACACCTGTAATCCTAGCACTCTGGGAAGCAGAGGCAGGAGGATCACTTGAGGTCAGGAGTTCAAGACCAGCCTGAGCAAGAGCGAGACCCCATCTCTACCAAAAATAGAAAAAATTGACCAAGTGTGGTGGTGTACTACGCCTGCAGTCTCCTGCAGTCCCAGCTACTCAGAAGCTCAGGCAGGAGGGTCACCTGAGCCCAGGAGTGTAAAGTTGTAGTGAGCTATGATGACCCCAATGCACTCTACCTGGGGCTACAGAATGAGACTCTATCTCAAAAAAAATAACAAATGAGATTGCTTTTTTTGCAATTTACTTTCTTCTTAAATAATTTGAGTTAGTTATATCCAAAGCTAGTACAAACAAATGCGTGAAGAGTGAGATTATATAAAGTACGATCTTATGTGGTTGTGAGAGTATGGAATGGCTTTATATATGTATGGAACTCTTTGGAAATAGTTTTAAGATTTTATAAGTAATAAGTAATGAGAGGTATTTATTTTAAATGATGCCTACATTTTTTTTATTTAATTAAATAGCTCTCATGCTTATAACTTTTAAAAGTCTATTACATTTTGAAATACAAATCAGCTTTCTCTTTCACTGACATATAAATGATAGAAAACTATTATAAAACACTTTAAGATCTGAAACAATTTATATGGTAATTTATGATTTCCTAATGTCCCAAATAAAATCATTGCATGGGTCCTATCACAAGTTAGAAATCACTACTTTACAACTAATTTAGAGAGAATCTCAATAGTGCATATGTTCTCTGTGCAAACTAGTTAAATGAAAGATACGGCAGAGTTTTAAGCATATTATAAAGATAATTTGTCACTCATATGCCTAAAGAATAGACAATGTACTCTTGTCAAAAATTCTAATAGGTTTGAGTTATGATTTAATTTTCATTTGACAGGTTTTTTCTTGCATTCTTAGGTTTTCCATCTTAGTGGTTTATTTTCTTCTAGCTTTCCATGTTTTTTTTTTTTTTTAGTTGTATTTCTTCTTGTCTCTCTTAATGTTGCCGTTCTACCTTTCTAAGTCTCCTCTAATTTTTCTCATCATTTCTTTGTTCATTTTGGTACAATGTTATCCATCAATAAATGTTAAAATAAACAGAAAAAGAAAATTGCCTTATACGTTGGATTAATATGCATATGCACACATGTAGTATTAGAACAGCAATAACAACAAAAACCCTCCAGAAAGGTATTGTTCTTGTTCTTGGAGAGCAACGTTCTTTCCAATCTACTACACAGACCCCAAACAAGATAATATGATGAAGATAAAAAGATGACTGTCAGCAAAGCGGGAAAAAGAAAGAAATCACATATCTGCAAGTGTGATTTTCAATTTTCTCAAGTGAAAATGACCTTGCATTGTCCACCACATACTTAATCAACAGTAACCTCTTGTCTCCATGACACAGCAAGTACTTTACGAGATGCTAACTTGGGGGAAAAAAAGGTAATAATAATGATAAATAATACAACAAATATGTCACCTTCTGAGATAACTTTTGAAACTTCAAATACTAAATTTTTAAAAAATCATGATTTGGAGACCTGGAATCTATTCATTAGTGACTATCCATTGGGTATTTAACCATAATATATAATTTTAGGTGAAATAGTTCGATCAGACAAACATATAATTGCATTATGTTTCATGGTGTCCCTAACATATACTTGAATGTTTCTGGTTCCTATATAATGTATAACTGAAAAATATTGTACCATTTCTCAAAAGTATATTCAAAGGAATTTTTTGTAATATTTAAAGCAGCTTTGGTAGCAGATGTTAACATTTTTTATTCTAGCACTCAGTCATGATTCTATTAACAATGTTGTGGTTTTCCCAAAAAATATTATATTTCCACAAATAGTTCTTATGTGCTCTTTGGAGTTCATTCATTTTTAATAATATACTATTCCATTCTGTGAATATACGATAATGTTTTAATTTATCCTCATTTTCATAGCTTTTGAGTATTTTAAAGTATTATATTATGAATGCTATTTTGAGCATCTTCCTACATTCATTGTAGCACATGTGTACAAATTTCTAGAGGATATTTATGCAAGATTGGGATTGTAGGATCTCGGAGTGTGAGAAGGTATTACCATCACTCTACCTGTCACCACTTGGCACTTCTCTCTGCATTGGTTTAGGTTCTTCAGAAATCTTTCTGTGTGCATAATAGATATTGTCACCTAACTAGCAATCCCATTGAAAAAAAGAGAGCCATACTCTTTTATAATTCCAAAAGAAATTCTCAGGGAAACCTATAGTTTCTCAAATCTGGGTTTTATGCCTATAGCTGTGGTTCATCGACAAAGTTTATCACCGTCAAAACATAATGGAATGGTTTACCTGGAACAAAAGAAGATCCATTACCAAAAGAAAAGAAAAAAAAGAATCATTTTGAAGAATCAAACACTTTCATGAACACAATTCATATAAATGAGTCAACAAACACATGTTGAGTGAGTACTGGGCTCTAGGTAGTGAGTATGTAAGTTCCTGAGGATTTATTATTTTTGAAATGTGCATATGCTCTCTAAAAATCTAATATTACAAGTTCATTGAATAACCAATTTAATTTACTGATAATTTTTCAAAGATGTGTGCAGTAGCTGAGTAGCTAACCTGAACTGCATCAAGACAGGTGCTCTGGGGCGAGAGGTATATGATACGGAACATAATAATAATCAGTCACATAAAGAGCAGAGCAAAAATTCTTTCCATGAGAAATGTCAGAAAGAAAAATAGAAACGATATTTTCTCAAGAAAAATAAGGATGTTCCGTATAACTTG
The DNA here is from genome assembly GCA_004363605.1 of Indri indri. Taxonomy (NCBI): domain Eukaryota; kingdom Metazoa; phylum Chordata; class Mammalia; order Primates; family Indriidae; genus Indri; species Indri indri. The sequence continues at coordinate 63,237 of RJWJ010002505.1, forward strand.
AATATGGCATTGAAAAAATAGGTTATGGCAAGAAATGAGGCTAGAAAGGAAGAAAACAATCAGATAGTGGCAAAACATTTAAGGAAACAATGGCTTAATGTTACTCTACTTGCAAAGGAAATGGTTTAGAGGTATTTTAATTAAGGTAGCACATACAAGATCAGAAATGTGGTTAGGAAAGGTCCCCCTCTCTATTGCAGAAAACATATGGTGAACATGACTGGGCACAAACCATAAGGAATATAGGAGGGAGGAGACCAGGTCAGAAGCTGTTGAGCAGCAGGTGAATACTAGTCACCCACCTCAGGCTCCAGATCATTCACTTAACAAATAAATATTGAATGCTTATTATGGGCATTGACTGTTAAAATTCACCAATGAAAACAATGATCTGTTGTCCCTGGGAAGAAAGCAATAATAATCATGGTAAATAAATACATCATATGTTGTAAGAGTCAGGAGAAGAAGAAGCAAGAATAATTTGGATATGATTCTAGTAGATGGAGAATAAAACGGAATGGAGATATGTCTAGGAGGTAGAAATCAATCGGGATTATTGGTTGATTGTATGTGGGGGCCTCCAGACAATGAAATGTATAAAACAATTCCTGGTTACATGGGCAATATCATGTATTGAGAAAAGAAATACAATAAGAGGAACGTATGTGGGACTGAGTGAAGGGATAATGTCAAATTTTGGAGTGCCTGTGGGTCCCCTAATTGCTGGTTTTGAAGTGGCTGACTCAGTGCTGACATCAGGGAAGTATTTCAGTAATGTTTTCTAGGCTAGTGATGTAGAATAAAGCATGTAAACTCTATGGTGTCTTGGAGAAAAGAAGGTCCAGGATAGAATCCTGAGGAATCTCAATATTAAGGAAATAGTCTAGAAATAAGAACCAGTTAAGAAAATATGGTTGTGGCTAGAGATGTAGAGAAAAATCAGAAGAATATTAAAACATAAGAATAAAAATGTGACAAGAGATTGTCATTTATCTATTTTTGTCAAGTAAAGGGAAAACAGGGACGTGAATGAAATATTTAAATGGAATATGAATCCAGAAAATGGTGCCCAAGATTCTGATGAATATTTATATAATCTTTAGTAAGAATAGATTTTCTAAATATGGTACAAAAGTCTGATATTTTGTAGGAAAAAAGAATGAATTTAACTGCTATTCTTTCAAATAAAGACTAATAGTACCTTGAGAACACTTTTTTTGGCACAATTCTTATAGGTAAAATAAATATCTTATAAGTAATAAATATCTAGGGGGATCAGGGAAGACGGCTGACCAGAGACACCAGCTGCCAGATCATCTCAGAAAGAAGGAAGATTTATAGATGAAAAATAAAAGACCAAACAATCATAGATCAGATGTAATTCTGGGGTAAAAGTGCCAGAACCTACAAGAGATTCCACAGGAAGAAGTTGTGAATCAGAACAAGAAGGAGCAAGATATCAGCAGAGGTCAACACCTGAGAGGCTTAGAGTCCAGTGGAAAGGGCAGGTGGAGTGGTTTGTTTTTCCCTCCCTCACATCTCTGGCAATCAGCACACTCCCAAGCTGCTAGAGAGCCTTTCTACCCTAAGGAGCCCGAAAGCTGCTGCCACCAGTGAACTGGGAGCTTCTTGAGGACAAAGCACCAGATTGCCAGCCCCCTCGAGGTGCTTCCGGTCACCACAGACCTGAGCCAAGATGGCAGGTGCCATATTGCTTCTCCACACACTGTGCGCCCTTGTCCTCCCTCGGGGGCTTCAGCCCCTCAGTTCTTGTCTTGCTCGTTCCCACACAAACATTTCCCAACTCTGGCCCAGATTGCAGGAGCCACAGGTGGGTCCTGGGGGATCTGCATGACCCCAGTGCCTGGACATTCCAGGTGGGCTGCCTTCGGGAGAGAGGGACAGGGATGACCAGAGTGCTAGCTGTCCTCCATTCAGACTCTTTTCCTCTCCTTCCCCTCCCCTGCCCATGGCTGCCAAGAGAGACACTTGAGCTGGGGCTCTCAGGAGCTGCTGCTTCCCCTCTGCTGAGCTTCCACAGAGAGTGGGGCTCAAACCTTTCCTCTTAAAGACCTGCAGAAGACTAATGGGTGCTTGGACTGTGCACTGCCTGCTCCCTGGCCGTCCTCAGTGCAGCTTGCTCAGCTGCTCCATCAGAGCAGGGCACACCCTGAGGTGGGGGGACATCAAACCTGCCTGAACATCCTATATGTAACTCAGGACCAGCATGCTTCTCTCTGGCACTGTCAGAAATTGATTTTTTGGGACCCAGGGACAGACCTGTAGACCAGATTCAGTACCCACAGGACTTGATTGTGTTGCTCAGAAGCACAGAAGGGAGATCTTTGAACCAATCTGGGGAGGCAAGGGAGCCCTCATGGGCAGAACTGAAAGGGGACTGCAGTGTGGTTCCCAGCCACAGTGCACTGGTGGGGCACTCCTATCCCCACAGGAAAGCTTCGCTCTCTGCCCAGGGCGGGATCCTGGACAAGGAAGCTCCCAATCCACAGTGTCATCATGGGGGAGCTCAGCTCGCTTGAGCTCCTGCCTACTGGCAGACTGTGGAGGGAGAGTTTGGTGGGAGAGTTCAGAGGAGGGGAGGTGGGAAGAAGAGCTGCTCTCCACAGCCAGATTGTGGATCTCGAATGGCACCCCCATCCTGCTTCCACAGGCATACTTTCTGGCTAGGCGGGGCCACTTCAGCCCCTCCCTGGCAGCTTTCCTCAGAAGCTGGGAGCACATCTTTGACCCCTGCCAAAACAGCTACCTTACCAGCTTTTGTGGAGCCTGAGGGCAGCCTCACCCAACCCAGCCTAACCCCCATGTTGGCCCTCTGCTGGGGTGGAAAATAAGGACTCACCTGGAAGTTCCGGGGCCCTACCTACCACCTGGGGCATTTAAGTGCTTCACCTGAGGGGCTAGAACCAGTCACAGGTCCTCAAAACAACATTGCAGCTTATTCCTTCTGACTAGTGCCACCTACTGAGAGGGAGGTCAATTTGCACAGCACAGTACAGCATTTATTGACTCAGTCCTACAAGGTGTGGTTGATTCCACCCACAAGCACCACATACTGTCTCAGAGACTAAACTGGACTTGCCAATACAATTCACACTGTTAAGACCACAGGACTGAGGAAAGTGAAAAGATCTCAAAGACCCCCATGCTCTCTCATCAAAGAAAGACAGGGAATCTGCCACACACATAGCTCACCACTGCTACAGCCTACAGATAACTAGCAACTGAGAAAACCACCACACAAAGATATCTATAACAAGGCCATCCATCCAGAACCTAGACCCCCATCAAAGCACCCACAAGCAAAGCCAAAGGTTCTTACCCAACATATGCTACAAACACTCCCTTACAAGGGAAGGAGGAAGAAAAAAAAAAAAAGCCACATTTATACAAAAGAAATTCCAAGAATAAGAAGTGACAACCACCCAGATGTGAAGGAATCAGTGAAAGAACTCTAGAAGTATGAAAAATCAGAGGGAAGGGACACCCCCAAGAGAGAACACCAGCTCTCTAGTAATGGATGCCAACCAAAATGAAAATATTGAAGTGACAGATAAAAAATTCCAAATATGGATTGTAAGGAAGCTCAATGAAATCCAAGAGAAAATGGAAAACCATCTCCAGAACCAGAAAAACAATTTAGGAAATGAATTAAAAATTCACTAAAGAATTTTAGTGGGCATATTAAAAAAAAACCAAACAGAACTTTTGGAAATGAAAAATTCATTTAAAGAAATACAAATCACAGTGGAAAGTTTAAGAATAGAGTAGAATAAGCAGAAGAAAGAATCTCAGAGCTTAAAGACAGCTCTTTCAAATTAAAATCATTGTCTCTCTACTTGAAGAAACATCCAAACGTTTGTCTGACTAAACAGATAAACAAGTAGTTGTCTGCTTCTGTTGTCAAAAATCTATGCACTCACTACACTAATGGCTATAGTTGGCACAAAGCAATAGTGAGTCCACAAAACCTACAATTTTGATGGAGAGACAAAGCAAAAAAAAGCATGAAACTATCATAGAGAGACGTTTAAATGTTAAAACTTCTTCCCAATGATACACTATTCCGGGAGAAAGTAAGAGCCATATATTGCAAGAACTGCAAGAGAATGCAATGGACTCAAGGACCCTGGAAACCTTGTTTTTGTTTGTAGTTGAGCTTCTTTTCCTGCTTACTATGTTTGCACAAACTCAGAACACCAAAATAATACATGCTGGGGTATTTTGCTGCCCTCCTTTGTGTGTGATTTGCCCAAAAATGTTTTATTAATGGAGACTCTGTTTCAAACCTGGTGACACTTAAAGCCCAAATCAAATATCAATTGATTTAACTCATTGATTGAGTTAAATCCTCTTGATTGAGTTTATTCTCTAAAAGTATGCATATTATTAGCCTGAATGTCTGAAGCAAAGAATAAAATATTTTGCTACTTCATAACAAATGAGAAGTACTTAAACATATTCTAACTAATAGTCTGGTTCATTTGAATGTTATATTTTGTTTTTATTTTGTGACACTACATGTCTATGCATAATATATATGAATAAAATCAACCGAGATCTGCTTACATATTTTTATTTCCTAAAGAAGGTAAACTATCAAAGTAACACGAAAAGCTGATATATGTTGAAGGCAATATTTGAGGATGATAAAACAGTGAAAATTTAAGAAAATGTTTGGAGACTATTCAATATAAAGTTTGCATATTTGATTGTTCAAATGTTTATTCCTAAGTCACACAAAACAGTTTTCTCAAAAGTTACCAGTATGCCACTTTATTTTGCCATGATGAGGCCTTGCATTCAATTTGCATAAAAAAGTCATATTTTAAAATTTTATTACAAATTCAGTATTCTTAAAATCTGTTACAGGCCCAAGTGAAATTAACAAAGGTAAAAACGTAGCTAAATAAACCTAGTTAAAGGGATAATTCCCACAACCCATAGATCTGGGTTGGGAAGATGGGGGTTAACTGAAAAATGTGCACTTTAATTTTTTTCCTTAAACATCAGTCAAGAGCAATATTACTTTGTCCTGAAACTTATCTGTATTATTTGGTAAGGGGAACAGGGGAGTAATGGAGGCAAAATTTGCCACAGGACACAAGATGACAGAGAATTTGCCATTTTGTAACACTGTATTTAGTACAAACAGCTTCCTTGTTCTCCCTTGAAGAGGGATAAAACTCAGTGAGATCCCTGCAATCCAAACTACAGCATGTATATCCATGCACCTAACACATGGCCATCCTGCATCCATGAATAAGTATGTGGAGGAGGATTCCCACTAACACATAATGGACACGTATACTGTAGTGAGCATGAGATAAATATTTATAGTGTTAATCCACTAAACTCCCAATTTTCATTCTTGTTCTCTTTTTTCTTTTCTTTCTTTAATGTGGCATAACCTGGCCCATTCTGACCAATGTAGTTATCATTACTGATGAGTCTATTTGGTAGCTATAGAAATATGATTTTTTCTTTTACTATTTACAGTAACATATCTTTTGGTTAAGTAAGGAATTGCAGAGGCAGTGTTCTAGAATAACCCCCAAGATTTTCACGCCCTGTTGTACACTCCTGGTATAATCACCTTCTATATATACTTAGAATTTTTTTTTTTAAATCTATCTACTGAGGCTTAGATTTTATATAATTTATTTGATAGTGTTTCTTATAACAGAAATGAATTAATTTTGCATTGTGTAATTTTTTTAAAGACAAAAGCAAACCATCTGATCCTGAAATTGTAAAATATGTGGTCTTAATTAACAGTGCATTAGGGACGACTTATAAATTAAGTTCGATGAATTGTATAGTGTGTTAAGTAATAAGCAAAAGAAATAAGCAAAACAAATATTTGAGCAAATTTCAACTTTAGTATAGCACACCCTCTATTAAATTGTAATTTCTCACATGCTGCTGCTCCATAGGGCACTGAATGATATCTTCAAAGATAATTTTTCCATAACATTTTAAGCTGCATGATATAATTAATATAGTGTATCCAAGCTAATAAAATTTTTAGAGAGATAAGCATTGTACTTTAAATTTTAAATGACTCATGAAATTTAAGATTATTATCTTAGAAAATAATTTAAAATATAAATTTCCTAAGGTAATATACATAATCTTTTTGGAACTGAGATTGAAATCCATCCTATACCATTAGAATAAAATATGTTAATTTATTTTCTTAATTGTATTTTTCAGAAAAATTTGAATTAGTCAATCAGTAGTTAAAAAGTATATATTTTAGTAGTGTATATGTTTGTAAAAATCCATTAATTTTGACTTTTTGTCACTTCAGCAAGATGTTAGTATTTAATGCCACTTCAATAAGATATGAGTAAGAGATTTACCCTCTAAAAGATTACATTTTCTCGTAACAAGAGAGATGAACCCAATTCCATAGGAAAAGTATAAGACAAAATGATGCGTGTGAAGTGCTGAACACAGTCTCAGTACACACTGAACACAAGAGCACTATCAGCCCCTTTGTGCTCTGTCCTCTGCCTTTGACTCCCCTTCTTCCTTTAAGTCCAAATCAGGAGAAAAGGATAATCACACACATAGAAACTTTTAGTTCTGCAAGAGCATCAAAGGAACACAAAGTCAGATATTAAGTAAAAAAAGAGAACTGTTAGGGATTTTGCAGGACAGGGCCTGGAGGTGCCTCGTCCTTTCACAGAGCTATTAATGAGTCAGTGCGCAGGAGCAGGAGCAGGTAATCCAGAACTTGAGTTTGAAGGTAGCTGATGGAATGAGCTGAATTGCTATGCAGAATAATGTGGCAGGGGTACTTTTGCTGTGGCTCTGAGGCAGCCAGTGAAAAATGTCACAGGTTGGATTGGCTCAAGGGTTTTAAGGGTTGGTTTATTTATTTCTCAATTTCAGTTAATGCTAGTGTCTACTCATTGCTATTATTAACCTTGTGTGAGAAATCGTGAAAAGCAGTTTAAATTCTGCATTCCAGCAGGTATAAGGCAGAGAGATGGGAAGAGGCTTTCATGATAGATGAGACACTGGTGACACTAAGTATCACAGCGAAGACAGAATTCCCAGGCAGAAGCATCCTTAAGAACATACACCTCCTTGAATATGGAGAAATGATGAGGGGATTGTGGTTTAGAAGGCTTGAGTGAGTGGGAGTGTGCCCTGGTGGAGCCACAGGAGAACTGTTTCTATCTATAATGCATAGGGTCACATGGATAAGGAGAGAGTATTTTGAAGGACTGTGGTGATTATAGGGGATAGAGATACAGTTTTTCATTAAACATTGGGTAACACTATTTAAGTATCTTTTTAGTGGCAAGGAATCATCCAGTTTTCGAAGCACTTGCTGATGCTGCTCTTGTGACCAAGATATCATTTATGTTTAATATTTAACCAGAAACTTGCTTGGCATAATTCTTGAAGGTTGCTTTTATGCAGTTGAGCTAAGAAAAACTTTTTAACTACATAGTATGGTATAAAGAATGTTGGAATACTTGGTTGTAAAAATTTCACAGGGAAAATGAAAAAATTAAATGTGGGCAACAGAAATAATTATTTTCTTATAGTTTACATTAGATAAAATATTCTATGTTACACTATATTGCACATGCTAGAATTACTTTAAATATTTTTCTAATTATTCTGAAACTCAGAAAAAATTTCCATATATAGAATTATTACTTACATACTACTTAGAATTATTTTTCAGTTTTTGCTTTTTAGTAAAATGAACTATTTCTAACCCTACAAATTAAGTGATAGCAGTTAAAGGATTCTTCTAACATGGCCAATTATGTAATAATTAAAATACTTTGATTATTTTCTGATTTATATCTGAATACTTTTGCTGAATCATTTTATCACCATATGATATTTGGATTGCTTATTAACAGATTTATTCAGTTATTTTTGCATGTGTGTAGATTGTCCAATATTTTTAACTGGCAATTATGAATCACCCAGGTGTTGCCTTTTGAAGCATCTATAATAATTGAGTGTACTGTCACTATCATTTATTCACCATAATCACACCAATTATATTAGGAAGTATGGAACATAGGTGAGATGCATATTTAGAACTATTAAATGAATCCGAGAATGTTTAATAATCAATTACAGATGACATTTTGTGGTTTTCATTCTAAGAAAGTTTATGTGATGTGACCATGGAGACAAATAAATTTTAAATGAAAAGAAGGAAGACTCTTTTTCAAGAACCATCAAAGAAGCAATATCCAGAGCATTGTTAGGTAGTTTTAACAGTTTCTAGGAAAGGTCAAACACTGACTTGTGCTGTTATTTTGAAAATACAAAATGTGCTTCACAGAGGATAATTAGTTGATAGAGAAATATGTATTATTCATAGGGGATTGTGTGTTATTAATTAACATGACACAATAGTTTGAAATGTATTTTAGTGTTCATAGTCAACTATGTTAATTTAATGAATAGCCAATAAATCAACATTTTGATACAAAGTATATAAATTATTGAATATTGTATCTCATATAATAAAATGAAATAAAGAAACACATTAATTGCCTACCCTTTATGGAATAATTGATTAGATCATTTTTTATAATTAACCAAGTTAAAGGAAGCTGTTGCCAAATTAGATATTTATATACCTGTGCATGGCCTACTTTATCTCATCTTGTAACAATAGAAGTAAAATCATAATCAAATTGCAACTAGACTTCTTCATTAATATCATCCAGTATTTTAATACATAATATAGAAAGAATATTTGATAAATGATGAAATCCTTGATTTCAGTTCCTTCATTAATGAAATAAAAGGTTATATCACCTCTAGATATAAAGTTTAATGACAATTTATATTATTCTCTTTGTTGAATAGGATGAGGGGTATGTTTTCCAGATGAAAAGAAATCATTTCAAGATACTTTTTTAACATAAAAAAATTATTTAAAGCTACATATCTATGTATACCGTGTAGTTTGCTGTATAATAATGTATGTCACATTTCAAGTTTATAGGCCACAGGTAGCCTGTAATTAAAGGGTTTCAAGTTATTAGTCTGTTAATATTTTTAAACTTCTAATATTCTTATTATTTTAAAAATTGATTTTTATTTTATGGGCTGAAAAATGAAAAAAGTAAACTATAGTAAACAGAATTAATCAATTAATCAAATATACTCAAGTATTATTCGTCAATTAAAAATAAAAAATTTAAAAACTTAAAAATAAAATGAAACTTTAAGTAAGAAAACAATATGTAATCAACAATATGTAATCCTAAAAAAATGAAAAAACTTTGAGGGTAATCTCTTTTAAGATTTCAAAAGAAACCTTAATGCTTGCATAATTTAGAATGAATGATTTGTTGAGTCTGAATAATGTGCAATCTTGTTAAACTTCTTTGTGAGACAGTTTTAATTTACGGCCAATCAAAATACTATCCTGGGAGCCAAAGAATGAATCTGTTTTGTATAAATAAAAAAAGCACAACTTGGTTTTTGGTGATAAAAAAGCTGAAATTACCTCTAAGTAATTTATGTATTGCTGAAATACATAAAAAAAACCAAGTTGATAAATACAGGAAATGTAACATTTTGGTAAAATAATTAAAATGATCTTCCTAAGGATACTTGGCCAAACACACACTTTCCAACTATGTAAGAAAATAGAACCAATTTCTTTTACTTTTGAGTTTCTCAAATCAGTGTTTCGATTATACCACTTAAAGTTCCCACAACATAGTGAATGTTTTCTGTAGTACAAACTCTGCATCTTGGGGAAATTAATAAGGCACTAGGGGTTTATTATATATTTTCACATAAAACATGGCACACAAATATCCAGCATATTCAATGTCATTCTTACTTGCATGTATCAGCAGTGCACTTTTTTGGCTCAAATAATATTTGTCTGTTATTCAACTTGCAAAAAAGAACTTGCCTCAATAAAGGTTATGAATTTTGCTTTTGAGAACATTTCCCTTTCTTTCAACTTTAAAGAACATACATTCAAGTGTATCATTCCTTAATTTAAAAAAAGAAAAGTACAAGGGAAAAAAGGAAGTGAGTTTGATAGTTTTGCTTCTCATTCAAAATGAAAATGTTTCATCTTATATACTTTGTAATATTTTAAAGAATGCTCAAAAAGTCATCTGATCGTACTTAATAAAGAGGTGAGAATGTAATTCAGAGATGTTCTAAACTAGAAAGACAAGAGTGATGAAGCGTATATAATCCCCCAAAAAGTGTAATTAATGTGTGGCGGCTTGCAAATGAGTTGAGAATTAAAGTTCACTAAGTGTTAGAGAAACACTTTAGAATAAATCTATAATAATGAATGAATCAACACAAATTTCAAATGGACAGGGCTTGTATTCTCTAATGTCTCAATAAAAGATGCAAACTACTCAACATGTAGTTCAAAGACAGATCACTTAAAATCACTTCAAAATGAGTTAGCTTACATTCAACTTTTAAAAAAGAGGGACTTTTTTTGCAGTTTTAGTCGGAAATAATTGCTGTGGAAAGAGGGAGGTGCAACAGAATTACATAAAAGAAACGGGCAAGAGAAGAATATTTATTAGAAAGTTTTTCTGCCAGGTTATTTTGGAAGTATTTTGATATAAATTATATTTTATTTAACAATATAAAGAAAATATGTTCCTTGTGTCTACTAAAACTAATGTTAGAATTAATTCACAAAAGTTTTAATCAAAGAAAGATTGTCATCAATTACCTATTCATATGTAGCATTGCTAAAATGTTTGCCTGTCATTTTTCTCATCTCTAAACTGAAGAGCAGCAATAACCCCAACCCTACACATTGTATGTATTTTTATGGAAAAAAAGTGATTTAATGCACTTTGAAAACTTGAAAACAGTTAATGGTTTATTTTTTGTTAATTAGTTATATATTTAGTGTTTATTTTTCGTATGTATACAGCAGAAAAGGCAAATAAGGGTAGAGTGAGAATTATAACCTCAGATCTTTGTCAAGCCATGAGACATCTTTCATTGTACTGTAGGGCTGTACATTGTGGATAATATTAAAAATGTTTTCAAATGATAAATTTTGTAATTTATAACAATTATGATATATATCTTCGATAATTTAAAGAGTGCCATATACCTGAATCACCACCTCTGGAGACCCCAATGCTTTTCATTACCCTTTTTATCAAAGGCCTGACATCATCTGCTAACCTTTACAATACCTGAAATATAAAATATTGGTTATCTCTTGTCCTTTTCATAATAGCCACCCTAACAAGTATGAGGTGATATCTCACGATTTTAATTTGTATTTCCCTAATGTACAACATGAGCATAAAGTTAATAATTGTATTGTATTGGGTATTTTTGTTAAATAAGTAGATTTTGGCTGCTTTTGTTACAAAAAGTAACTATGTGAAATGATGATTATGTTAATCCACTTCACTATAGTAGCCATTTTAAGATCTATATGTAACCCATAATATTTTGTAAACTTCGAATATACACAATAATGTTTATTTAGAAAAATTAAAAGACTTTTAAAATAAAAAAAAAAGAAAGCTCAGACTGAAAATGGAAAGAAGATATAATAAACAAACTTCACAATAAGGGATAAAATTACATTATCATGTTCACATCAGCAATTATTAGAAATTAGATAACATTAATTTCATAAAGAACATGTGGAAATCTTTGTGTGCATCTCTCTCTCTCTCATATATCTCTCTTAGGAACTTTAATTCTAAAGCCTTCATTAAGAAAAAATTTGGTAACATCTACTATTTTTGAAATGTATATACTTTTTTGACCCAGAAAATTCACTTCTAGAGGTTTATTTTCTACTTGCGTTCACACCTGTGAAATGTTAAAGAGAAGGATATTTACTGCACCATTTTATATAATAACAAAATACAGAGAGAAGGGAGAGTTATAAAATATTGATTAGCAGAGATATTGCTATAAATATTTTGATAGCTATGAAATAAAAGACTTTGAATGATTATAAAAAAGAAATTTCTATAAAATTTTAATATATTAAGTATAAAGTGAAATTGTGCTTTCTACTGGTTATTTGAAACATAAGGCAATGTGTAAGCATAGAATCGTATGCATATGTGTATAATAACTACTTTTATTTAGGGGGTGGTGGCAAACAGTGTAACAGTGTCTAACATCCCAGTGTTTCTTAAATCTATTTTATTTGCAAAGGTACATGGGAAATATAGACATCTGCTAGATTTGAGAACTGAAAATGTTCCAAGACTCCATCAGTTACTTGAGTAGCCATGTGGGGAATTAAGCAGAGTTACATTCCTAATTTTGCATAGATTGTTTTGCATCTGTCCAGCAAATTTATGTCAGTCTAATTCTGAGAAGGTGGAACTAGACATCTGTCTCACATCTGTCTCATCCAAAGCAAAAAACAAAAAAACAAAAAAACTAAGATCTCATCCCAAATAAAGCAAGCACAGAACACAGTTCTGTACAGTGCAACTTCTTGATTGACTGGCCAGTAAAAAACCTTTTGCAAAATATGCATCAAGTAAAGTTATATGCCAATTAAACATTACTATGGTTTCAAATTAATAATTTTATTAATAATTTTGAAAATGGTTGATCTTTAATTATTCCTTCCAAGTTCTCACAAACGCTCTCACTCATTGGCAAGGGTAGCAGTTCTGGTAGAACACAATATATCTGTAAATTCTAGCAACAACGAAAGTAACAATGTTTGTATAGTTGTCTTCATGGCAGTACTAGAAAGAGAAAGTTCAGTGCAGTTATCCCATCCAGAAAGAATAAACAGAGTGACAGAGGAAGCGGAGAGGGTAGTAGGGCAGGACAGGATACTGCCTTCTGCAAATTCTAAAATGCACATCAGACTATTTTTCCTACTGACTCAGAATTTTGCCATAGTGTATCAACGACTGTGGTAAAATTAGTGGGATTCTGTGTTTAGCTAGTTGAGCTGAACCTGTAAGCAGTTTTTGTTCATAGAATCAAAGGCCATAAAAAGGTCAGAAACAATAACAAATAATCTAATGTTTTCCATGGTAGTCTTCTCCACAAGGTTTCAAACAGCAATACCATTGAATGTGGATTAAAAACTATGTCTACAGCTCAAGTGTTCCTCATGTGTTAGGATGGACTGAGAAAACCATGTAGGCATTTTTTCAATTAAGCATGTGCCGCAGAATATTGGTAGAACTCCTTGAATTTGATAGGCATGTAGTTTGGAGTGAAGGTGTTCATTTTTGGATAAGGCATAAATTGTATGACACATTCTGTCAAAGGACACTTTTGCTCAAAGTGTTATTACAGGAAAACTATAAAGAGAATGTTTATTCAATTTCAGTTAATTAATAAAGCAAATACAAGTACTTCTATAAGGACTGAAACAGAAAAAATAGACGTTTCTGGCCTCATTGACTATATTCTATTGTGAAATGTGTATAATATTTAGTGAGTGAGTATTGATATGTCAGTGGTAAAAGCTGAAAAAAAGTAAATCAGGGAAGGGAATTAGCAAGTTTGGCAGTATTGAAATTTTGGGATGGGTTTATAGCACTGAGAAATCTTTACTGAGAAAGTGACTAGAAAAAAGAGCTAAATGATGTCAGGGAGCATTCCAGGCAAAAGAAACGTGCCAGACACTGAGTTCTAGAAAATTCTTGGGTGTTGAATAAACCTCAAAACAGGGCTCAGAAGCAGGTGGTTAGTTACTTCTCAAAGTTCTCCTTACACTCCTTCAAATTCTTAGTAAAGTAGGAAACATGATTGCCAACTGAAACTAAGAGGTTTGTAGAAAAGCTAGAATTATTTAGCAATCGTTTAGTAGAGTCAGGGAAAGGAAGTGCAATGGAGAGATTACCTGATTGCCAGGGACGTTGAGTGCCTGCTTGGAGTTATTGATCCTGAATTGAAATGGAGAGCAGTCACCATGGTTTTGTTTTGTTTTTTGTTTTTTGTTTTTGTTTTTTTTCCCTAACAATGATGGGCAGAAAGTTACATTTCTGAGAATTGTGGCTTATCCAGGAGAGCATGGTAAATGAATAAAGGAGTAAAACACTTTAGGTTGTATGCAAGGGAGAAAACATCACAGATGGGAGTGAGTATAAGGAGGCCCCATAGATTTCAAGTTTGGGAATTTAGGGAATACAGGATAGGGTGGGGATAACAGAATGAAAAAAATTGATTGGAATTTCTGGTGGAATTGAATAATTTATGGTCTTGGGCTCCCAGAGAGAGTTTGCTGGAAGGTTACCAAATTGATGAATGGGAGGTGAAGTGTTTGCAACTGGGATTATGACAGGGTAACTATTTTTAGTAATAGAAGCTGAAGAGTGTGACCATGAGCATGAATGTGTGAGGCTGGATGGGAAATACAATCGTTAAAGAAGAAGAACTGAAGGAAACAAGAAGCCAGTGTATTGGAAGGATCATAGAATTAGATATTGGAAACACATACATACACACACAGTTATTGTAGGAGGAGTGCCGGGGCATATGACCAGGAGCCTGGAACTGACCGGATCCACTGCATGGTAATATTTGGGACAGGTGGTCTAAATTAATTTCTGTGTGTCTTTATGAAGAGGGAGTGTGGACAGGAAGGAGAACCCTTAAACTCCGTTGATTTCCTGGAGTTGAGGGAGTGAAACGTCTTTAGGAGCTGAGGTGTGGAGGGTGCTCAGCATACAGCCTCGTGAGTATAGAGGGTAGGGGTCGAAGGCTAACCAGGGACCCTGCGCTGCTTGTGGTAGCTGACATGAACCTGAAGAAGGGAGAGATGAGCTTAGTTCTGAGAGTTCTCAGAAAGATAGCGGTGGAATAGCTGTGGGTACTCAGGGGCAAGTAAGGTGAAATTTTGCCCGGAGCAGGTAAATTTCTGGAACTCCTACTTCACTGTTGCTGATAGAATTATAGAGTGCAAAAATTCCCTCCATTACTCCTATTTTTCACATTTTTATTTGCTATTACTATTCATTTCTTCTTTGATTTGAAAACTGAGAATTTGCCAGGTTCAAAAAAATGATATTAGCAACCATAAGAAAATGACAGTTGTACTTTACAAAGAATTGACACCTTTAAAATATTTAGGCTTTTTTCCCGGTGTCATACTAAATTTTTCCTTTTTCTAATTAATTAATTTTAATTGACAAAAATATTGTATATATTTATCACATACATGTCATTTAAACTATGCATGCATTGTGGATTGGCTAAAGTGAGGTAATTAACATATGCATTACCTCATATATTTATCTTTTTTTTTGTAGTGAGAACACTTAAAATCTACCCGCTTAGCAATTTTCAAGAATACACTGTTATTAAGTATAGCCACAATGTTTTGCAGTAGATCTCTTTAACTTATTCATCCTTTGATCAACATCTCCCCAACTTTCTCTTTCTTCAGCTCCTTGTAACAGCATTCTACTCTTTACTTCTATGAGTTCAAGTGTTTTACACTCCACATATGAGTGAGATCACGTGGTATTTGTCTTTCTGTTTGTGGCTTATTTCATGTAACATAATGTCCTCTAGATTCATCCGTGTTGTCTCAAACGACAAGATTCCCTTCCTTTTTGAAGGCTGACTAGTATTCCATTGCATATATATATATATTTTTTTTTTCTTTATCCATTCATCCATTGTTGGGCACTTAGTTTGATTCTGTATCTTAGCTATTGTGAATAATGCTGCCATGAACATAGAAGTGAAAAAATCTCTTTGATGTACTGATTTCATTTCATTTAAAAATGTAAGTTAACTAACCTGTAAATTTTTAAAATTTTTTTTAGTCTCTAGAAAGTATCACAGTCAATAATAGCACACTAGTAAATGTTCATTCTAGATCTGACCAGAAGATCAGTTCCCAGATGAGCTGATTTGATCCCCAGTGGTCCTATTCCACAGTCTGCTGGGCATCCATTGAGTAGTGAGACTTGCCGCTGTCTGTACCACTTAGGCTGCACAATCTATCTATCGGCTTATTGGAAAAGATCCCCAAAGTATCTTTTAGTTTTAAATTTTTTGCTGTTTCTCCCTCTTAATGAAACTGTGACCCTAATAAAGGTTATTTCAAAACACGGCAAGAGTCTTTCTAGAGGAATGAACTGATTTTCCTTACCTGGGAGTTTGTTCTGACAAGTGTTAATTCCCCCAACAGTGTGAGCTAAAGTCTCTATGATGTCCCTGATTTATTACACAATTGCTAATACAGTCAAATGACAAAATTCAGCTGCCTTCTGAATCTCTACATAAAATGTGATAATGAAAAGGAATATTTGTTTCATACGGTTTGATAAATTTTAATGTAAAGAGGCATGAAACTGCAACTGACATTTGAAATAATTTTACAGGTTTAGATGGTGTTGGCCTCTTCATAGCTTTTGTGACTTGCCATTTTTCTTGAAAAATTAAATTGTCAAAATTGTCACAAGTTTAAAATAAGATAGTGAACCTGACCTATGAATTTTTGATGGCATATTAAATAATCAAAGTTCTTCTTTATGAATAGCCAATGATAAAAATAAAAGCAAGACATTTCATTATTCTCCTTTTCAGGTATAGTAGTGGGTCTTTTATGAATTTGTAAGTAATGATCTATAACTACTTCCTAACAATTTTCTGATTTTCCAAGATTTTTAAAAAAATGCTTAAAAAGGAATCCTTGGAGAAATGGCTGGGGCAGAGTAAACACAAAATAATAGAAGATTATTCTGTTATGCCAGAAAGTAATTTGATGCCGCCCCACTAAAAATGAAGGGGATATACCAGCAGGAAACAGGAGCTAGCCAAGCATGGGTCAATTTGAGTAACACAATGACTGGATACAGTAATAAATTACAAACTATTTAAAAAAGTTGAAATCCATGAGTTTAAAACTATAAAAAAATGAACAAATAACACTGAATTAAATGGAGACTTAGGGAGTATAGAACATGAGTACCAACAAGTAAATTCATAAGAAATGCTTGAAATAGAAATACGTTATTTTGTGACATCATCGTGAAGGTCGGCTCAGGAAAAACTCATTAATGGATACTAAATTCTAGATAAAATGTTGAGGAGGATATGCACATGATTTTAAAGTGTTTTCCCGCAGATTGCTTACTAATTATGTGGGAAAAAAAGTCATAACTCTATAGTGGATAAAGCTGGTAACATATTGACCAGATAATCAAAGTTAGCATCATCAATGATGGACAGATGGATAGCTGTTGCCTCCAGGTGTGATACTCTGAGAAGGACACAAGGTGGTATAAGAGTTTGCTTAGGTAGTATAAGAGTTTGCAATGCATAACCTAAATTTAAGCATGAGGAAATGTCAGACAAATCCCTGATAAGAATATTTGCTTTAAAAAATAAAAAGGGGAGGATTATATTTTAAAGAACAATATCAGAAAAGATAAAGAAACACTGTGGAAATGTTCCAGACTAAAGAACACTAAAGATGTGGCAGTTAAATGTAATCCTGGATTGGATCCTGTATTGGAGAAAAAATTCTGCAAAAGACATAATAGGTTTAATTGAAAAAAAATAAAATATAAGTGGTAGATTAAATGAAATATATTTTAATATGATATTTATTGAAGATGATATTAGCATTGCAGTTATGTAACAAAGTTTCCTTGTTCTTAGGAAATACATACTGAAGTATTTAGGGGTGAAGGGCCAAGATGGATGCAACTTACTTACAAATAGGTCAGAAAAAAGTGTATGTGTTTGTATTTATATATAAACACAAATATAGATGTGTATATATATGTGAAAGAGAATGCAAATTATAAAGCAAATAGTAAAATAATAATTGGCATATCCGGGTAAAATGTATATGCTAGTTGTACTATTTTTATGCTTGCAACTTTACTGTAGTTTTAAAATTCTTTGCACACAAAATTTTAAAAATACTATGAAATGATTTTTACATGTTCTCTCAGTGGCAGAATTAAAATTATGCCAAAATATATGAGCCACTATTTTGTCCATAGCTGTACATCTTTTCTACACATCAAACTTGCTACTCTAATCGATCACCTTGAGAAAAAGAAGAGCTCCAAAGTTTCTAAACTATTGAATAACATAACACAATATATATGAAACCTGGTGAAAATGCTCTTTTGTTCCCATGTCAGTATTCAATTTTTGCTTTTCAGGACATTAGCTTTAAATGTTATTTAGACCTTAAAATTCTACTAAATAACATGTATATATACATTTTGAAATTAAACATTTAATAAGTATATTCTACCATGATATGTACCACTGGGAACACTTTAAAATTATATTGTTACTCACACATGATTATGCTGAGCTGACATACTGGAATAGTGTATTTGGTGATTTGAAAATATGTCTAGTTATAGCTTCAAGGGGAAAAAATACACTTTTTCAAACTTGTCAGAAATAGTTTTTGTGAGATTTATAAAAAGTGAAAAGTTTGACATATTTCCCAGAAATTTTGGCAAGGGGCACAAAATATTTCTTGAAAGTAAAAATTGCCTTTTGTCCTAGAAGTGTATATCCAAAAAAGGAAGAACAATTAGGAGCAGGAAAAAAAGCATCTCTCTTTTTTAAAATAAATGTCAAATTCGAGAAATATTCTTTCTGTCGGTGACCTTACCTGAAGGAAGCCACTTGCAGACTTATTCAAAATGTGATTTCAGAAAATACCAAAATAATGCATGTATAACATAAATATAAGGTATGAAGAGTAACATGACAATTTTGAATCCTTTACCATGCTGAAGACTAGAATGTAATTACGCATTAGCGAGCTATATAGCATTCTGTAATCACAGATTCCTCCTTCACCCCAGAGGTAATTACAATTATATTATACACTTTGTGTTTGTTATTCTCTTGTTTCTCCTAGTCATTTGACTCTGTATGTTTCTTTATGCAGTATACTGTGTAGCCTTAGCTGGCTAACTTTATGCATAATCATATTGTGTAAACATATGTATTTTATTATTTGTCTTTATTGCTCATGAATCTCTCATCAGTATGTTTGAAAAATTAACTCACACTGATTCTTTTCACCAATAATTAGTATAATTTGTACTATATTGATTAAGAAATGGACATCTTTTCAAATCTATTTTTTATTTTCAAAACATTAGTTCTTGTTTGCTTTTTAATTCCTATTGATTTATAGCATACGCTTATTTCAGTGTCTCAAGGGGATAAATTATCAAACCAGACTCAGGTGAGACATAGATCTTATCCAATATAAACATCATCGATGATTCATGGGGTACAAGAAACGGGCAAACATAGAGTCAGCATCCTTCTGCAAAGGGGTACCAACCCACCTGACACAGCTTCCAACATGTTCATTTGTCTCATGCTATGATACTTTTTGCTTTTCAAGTAGTAAGTGAATGCCTGATAATGTCTGTGAAATAGTGTTTTCAGAGGAATATCGTTCACTGTGAGAGGCTTCCTACTTCTGTGCTACAGTAATTAAACAGATAGAAAATAACTATGTGACTAATGTCTATTATCCATTCAGCCAAGTCCCCCTCCCAAATTCATAAATGCTAGGTTTTTTATAATAGGCAATCTAGTCAGAACCAGTACTTCTTTACAAAATGGATTTTTCTTTGTTTTTCTCTTTTTTTTCTTTTAGAGAATGTTTATCATGTGATATCCTTCTGCTAATGAGCATCATATTTACACATTCCCAACAATGTGTGGTCCTGGTTTACCATTCACTCAATGTCTCATGAAGGAAAGAGTATGCCATTGGCTTGATGTTGAATCTTTCCTCCTTCTTTACATATTTTGTTATTGGTGGCATATTTTGAGGAACAGACCATCCTCGCTTTTAAGGAGTCAAACCTATCAATCTTTTATTTTTTTAATTTTCTGTTTTGCTTGATTTAACACCTGTGTATTCTTCAAACGTTGAATGTTTACTTTCCACATTTGTTAATATACCTGCAATTGGCTTTTGTGTATTTTTGTAAAACAGCACCAGTGTGGGTACCTAGTGGATTTCTGGAAGCAGCAGGAGGAGAATCAAGGGCATAAGGTGTGTGCAGGACATGAGACAAGGTGCACAGGGACTCGGAGGACACAGGGACTAGGAGCCAGTTTTCTTGTGGTCAGTTGTCCTAGCAGCTGGGACCCTTGATGACGTGGCCTCTGTCATGGAAATCAGTGATGGTGCCTCAGTACCATCCGTTTAGCAGAGAAAGATGTCTCCTTTTTGGTGCTTGCAAGACTATGGTTTGCACCTTCTGTGTAGGGTCATCAGTAACACCAAACAGTAGACCACTGAGCAACAAACCAAATGTGCTCTGTGCCAAATACTTCAACTCAAGCCCTTGGGTTCATTCCTATTCTTAGAGATGGACTTGATGTTAGTACCACTGTTGACATTTCCTAATGGAAATTCATGTGTTATTTTAAGGATAATTCTTGTATTGCTCAAAATAATGCACCTGAAAATTTTTCATAAAGTATTTTGCTTGTTAAGGTCTACTCATTACCATGTACAAATGCTCTGTATCCTAATTCCTGCCAAATATTTTTGTCTCACTGAGCCTCTCCCCAACTGTGCTGGACAATGACACTTCTTTTATAATTAAATATTCTCCTGGAAACATCAGCTCAGGGGCATTAATATTTAATCACTTCATGCCCTATATTTTGTGTGTTACAGAAGCACTATACAAGCCCAAAAGGTTATTTTTCCTTTGCTAGAATCTCAAGTGAACTTCCAAAGCTGTTTTTTTTTTCTCTGTACCTTTGACTAGCGTACTTCTTTCTGTTAAAACCTACTATTATTTTGACATTTTCTAGCAAATCATTACTAAAATCTTTACCTCATAAGTAAACTCTTTACCATGTTCCAACAAACTGCTTTATTTTTCTCATTCTCACCCATTTCACTAGCATACCTCACTTGTTCTCTTCAGACAAAATTATCCCCCATCCAATTGGTGCAGGGGCTGGGCCTGCGTACAAGTGCAGCTCGCATTCTGGCAGTTGCAGCATGTCTTCAGCACCCTGCGATGAGACTTGCAGCCTTTACAAGGAGGTGAAACTAATTTCACCCATCCTGCAATATTATCACTTCTAATACCCCAGGAAGATAAGTCAGAGCGGTTGTAATTATATTTGATTAAACACATAAATACTGAAGAGCTGCTGTGTGCAAAGTGTGTATCTTTTATGTCTCTGCTCTTGCCCACTTTTGGTATTCGTGGCCCAAGGGGCACATTCCAGTGATTATGTCTAATATCTCTAGCCCAGCATCAGGGAGAAGGATGACTCCTGCCAATACCTCCCAGGGACTAAGAAGGATATATGTGATTATTAATTTAGGTAATTATAATGAATTATAATGTCATGAAGTATAGACATTTCAATTTTCACCTGACAGAGAAAGTTGGACCAGAGAAAAATAGAGTTGTAATACTAACTTATACTGAGAAAAAAAAAATGTGTTAACTAATAGTAATCAGAAATGTCTCTTGTTCCTCTTTTTAAAATTTTGGTACATTTTTGTCTTTTTTTCTTCTGAAACTTAGTCCAGTTTACAAAAAATAAAAAAAAAGTATCAGTCTGCATGACCATGTATACCCTCCACTTAGCTCCCACTTGTAAGTGGGAACATGTGGCATTTATTTTTTCATTCCTGAAATACTTTACTTAGGATAATAATATGACAAGTTTTTGAGGCTTGTGAGATATTTAAGTGGGGATATCTGGTAGGCTCCTTTGAATTTGGCATAGAACTTAGGGAAAGGAAAAAAAAAAAAAGATGTACAATCATTTGAAATGCCCAGTACCTAAGGAAGGTAATCTTCCTTGGATTAAAGCATGACAGAAAGTGATAGTAATTAGGAAATATTAAATCTTTTCAAATATTCTCTTTCTGAAGAAAACAATGGTTACTAAAGTAATACGACCTACATTGTATCTATTGCATACATTAAATTGAGCTCAAAAATCAGATTATACGTTTATTCACCCAGAAATGTCTTAAGTAAAGATGCAAGTATTGCATTCTCCTTGTCAGAGATACCTTTTTGAAAGTAATACATTAAACATTAGATATTATAGTATCCCTTTTTCTAGGATGATTAAGTGCAACTCCCCAATAGTCATTTGTCTTGTCATTTATTTCTCCTATATGCATATAATGGATGATCAAGTCACGTGAGTGACTGAGTCAGCTTGTCATTCCCTTTATAGTTTATAAAACTACTGGATATGATACAGGCTATAAATCCAACTAATTCTACTTGATTGATAAAATTTGGTTTTTAAACCCAAAAAGTGGCAAACTCTAAATTAGATGATGATATAATTTGGTGATGATGTTTTCAAGGTCTATCTGTTTTGTTAATTGTGCAAGCTTCACACCTAATTCTCCCTTTCTGGTAATAGCAGTATGTATACATGTGCTTATAAAGAAATATGTTCCAAAGCATAAGTAAACATTTAGGATATTTTAAGTAAATTTTTCTTAAATACTTCACATTTTTTATTGTACTAATTGCAGATTTGTATATCTCTTAGGATTTCCAGCTCCTTTAATCTCTTTTTACCTTCCTCTCCTCTATGGTTTATTCAGTCCTAACCATGATAAGGAAAAGGGCTCAAAAGTAATATTTTTCTGGTTGTTGCATATTGAATGAGATAGTCTTCTAAATGTAGCATACCTGCAGATAGAGGAAAAAAACACACTAGTGTGCATTTCAAGTAAGCCCTCTCTTTATGTTAGCACTTAAACTATTGAATTGCAAATGAAATTCCAGGCAAGATGTGATACCTCCATTTTCATTTAACAAGATATTTTTAATACTCATGAGATTCATAAGAAATTGGATGCTATCTGAACAGCAAGGATTTGTAATAATGGCCCAGGTATTATGAGGATTAGAAGAATTTGAATGAACAATCCCTTAGCTCATAAAGAAAATGATAAAGGATAAAAGGTAGCATTAACTGTTCAGTGATGTGGGAAGTTCACTGTATGTACAGCTGCATCAAATTAAAAGTCACTTACTTGATTGCTTAGCTAAATAAAACAGCTTTTATTTTGTACCTACCAAAACAATTTCTCAAGTCACTTGGGGCCTATGTATTATGATATAAGAAAAAAGTTTCAAATGTCATAGTCTTTGCTGAAAAATATTATGTAATGTATTTTCTTGTGATTGCTTATTATTTATTTTTTAAAAAAATTTACTAAAGACTTGGATGTGAACTTACCTAGAGAAAATTAAATCAAATCTTCATTCAAAATTTTATTTGACAGAAATATTCACCATTGCTGGTATAAAATGATCAGTTTTAAATAGCTCATCTTAAAAATTGTTAATGGTTTCTTCAACCATCCTCCCTAGGGAAATGCCTTAGGTTACTGAATGGTAATCTAAGTTACCTATGATTCATGTGTAGTAGTGAAATGAAATACTAATTTTGCGTAAGTACCAATTCTCTTTAAAATAACCATTTGTTTTGACTGCTGGCTCTGTTCAAGAATACTGATGAATTAAGTTAAAATATTGTGGCCTTCTCATAGGAACTCACCATGGCATTTGTAAAATTCAAATACTCTAAGATCTTTAAATATTTTCTCCACTGTATTATCAGAATCACTATGGATTATAAAATGGAAAAATGTATTAATAACGTAGCCACCAGGAGCTATTTCTTGACCCCCTCCCTTTCAAAAAAATCTTGGTTTACTGTGTGATGAAAAAAAATAACAGATTTTGGAGGAAACTCTTGTAATGTTAGGGATTTTTAAATATTTAGGACTTTTTTCCTATTATGTAATTTCCCTGATTTAGCATATTATTAATACCTCTTTGTATGAGGCTTTTTCATTATGACCAATATTCAGAAGAATATAAAGATTAGATAACTTGGTATAAATCACATAATTAATAAGTGATAAAGCCTAGATTTGAAGTCAGACAGTCTGACTCCAAAATCCCTGGCCATCCTGAAGTCTTACTAATGGACTGTATTCTTCACTGCAGAAGAAAAATAATCCTGATGGCTTAATCATATTCTGTATACATGGAAGGAAACTAAAGGTTGTTATAGACTGAATTGCATTTACCCCAATGTGACTGCATTTGGAGATAGGGTTTATAAAATGGTAATTAAGGTAAAATGACATCATAAGAGTGGGGACCTAATCCAATATGACTGATGTCTTTATAAGAAGAGAAAGATACACCAGCAGTGTATGATCACAGAGAAAAAGGCCATGTGAGGACACAGTGAGAAGGTGTTCTCTGCAAGCTAAGGAAAGAGGCCTCAGGTAAAAACACCAGCTATCACCTTGAACTTGGACTTCCAGTCTCAAAACCTGTGAAAAAATAAATGTGTATTCTTTAAGCCAGCAAATCTGGTATTTTGTTGTGATAGTCCTAGCAAACTAATACAGGGGTGTCTTAGTATGTTTTCTGCTGCTGTGATGAAATACTACAGACTGAGTAATTTATAGGGAAAGGTAATTTATTTCTCACAGTTCTAGGGGCTGAGAAGTCCAAGAGCATGGCAACAGCATGTGGCAAGGGTCACCCTGTGGCTGAAGGGCAGAAGGCTAAAATGAACACAAGACCGAGAAAGCAATTGGGGGCTAATCTTACCCTTTTATCAGGAGCCAACTCCTGCAATAAAAGGACTAATCTGCTTATGAGAGCAGAGTCCTCAAGATTCATTCACCTCCCAAAGGCCCCACCTCTTATCACCATCAAAATGGCAATGAAGTTTCCAACACATAAACTTTGAGGGCCATATTCAAACCATAGCAAATGCCATAAAAATTTAAAGGAAAAAATAAAAGAACAAATATAAATAAATATTAGCTTATATCTGATAGGCTTGTTAGTATGTCTGTTATTTTGATCTCTGTTCAGTGGTTTCTGTTATTACCCTAATCGTTTTGGGGCACCACAAACCACTCCCATGTAGCGCAGCAAATTCAATTGTGTTCTGTCTGCCCCACAGATCAGCCATCCTCCTATCTCTCTCCCTCTCCTCAAGCCTCCCTATTCCCTGAGACAGAACAATATGGAAATTAGGCCAAATAATAAACCTACAATGACCTCTAAGTGTTCAAGTGAAAGGAAGCATCACATGTCTCTCACTTCAAATCTAAAGCTGGAAATGATTAAGTTAAGTGAAAAAAGCATGTCAAAAGCTGAGATAGGCCAAAAGCTTGGCCTCTTGGCCAGACCATTAGGGAAGTTATGAATGCAAAGGAAAAGTTCTTGAAGGAAATTAAAAGTGCTACTTCAATGAAAGCACAAAGGATAAGACAGTAAAGCAGCCTTATTGTTGCCATGCAGAAAAGTTTTAGTAGTCTGAATAGAATATCAAACAAAACACAAACTTCCCCTTAGCAAAAGTCAAATTTAAAGCAAAGTTCTAAAATCTCTTTATTTCTGTGAAGGCTGAGAAAGGTGAGGAAGCTGCCGAAGAAAAATATGAAGCTAGGAGAGGTTGGTTCTTGAAGTTTAAGAAAAGAAACTGTCTTTATAACACAAAAGTACAAAGTGAAGTAACAAGTACTGATGTAGAAGCTACAGCAAGTTATGCAGATCTAGCTAAGATCATTGATCAAGGCGGCTACACTAAAGAATAGATTTTCTTTTTAAAAATCGTTTTTTAATTTCAAAATATTAAGGGGGTACAAATGTTTTTGTTACATGAATGCCTTTTATAATGCTTAAGTCAGGGCTGTAAGTGTGCCCATAAACTTGATGTTGTTCATTGTGTCTGTTAGGTAGGTTTTTACCCCTCACCTCCTCCCCATACTCCCCTTCTTGATTTCCAATGATTTTTACTTCTTTCTGAGCCTGAGCGTGCCCATCAATTAGTTCCAAATTATTAGGGAGTACATGTAGTGTTTGTTTTTCCATTCTTGAGCTACTTCATTTAGGATAATGGTCTTCACTTTCATGCAAATTGCTGCAAAATACATTAATTCATTCCTTTTTATGGCTGAGTAGTACTCTATCATATGTATATATGATGTATATGTAGATACACACACATCACATTTTGTTAATGCACTCATGGATTGATGGGCACTTCAGTGGATTCTACATCTTTGCAAATGCAAATTGTGCTGCAATAAACATTGAGTGCAGGACAACAGATTTTCAATGTAGATGAAACAGCCTCCTATTGGAAGAAGATGCCCTGTAGGACTTTCATACCTAGAGAAGAAAAGTCAATGTCTGACTTCACAGATTCACAAAACAGACTGACTCTTGTTAGGGGCTAATGCAGCTGGTAACTTTAAGTTGAAGCCAATGCTAATTTACCATTCTGGAAATCCAAGGACCCTTAAGAACTATGCTAAATCAACTCAACCTGTG
This sequence comes from Indri indri, assembly GCA_004363605.1. NCBI lineage: Eukaryota > Metazoa > Chordata > Mammalia > Primates > Indriidae > Indri > Indri indri. The sequence continues at coordinate 89,594 of RJWJ010002505.1, forward strand.
TGTTCCATAGATGGAACAAAACAAGGCCTGGATGACAGCACATCTGTTACAGCATGGTCGACCTAACATTTTAAGCCCACTGTTGAGACCTAATGCTTAGAAAGAAAGATTCATTTCAAAATATTACTGCTCATGGACAGTGCATATGTTCACCCAAGAGCTCTGATGGAGATGTATAAGGAGATTAAAGTTGTCTTCTTGTCTGCTAACACAACACGCATTCTGCAGAACATGGATCAAGGGAGTAATTTTGACTTTCAAGTGCTTATATTTAAGAAATGCATTTCATAAGGTTATAGCAGCCATAAATAGTGATTTTTTTGTGGGGTCTAGTTAGGTCATTAACACATTAACTGCCATGTGAGTTGTATTTAACTCATGTTAGTTTTGAGCCCCGGGCCTCAAGAAGCATACGTAACTCAACACCTCTCTCCACCTTGGGAGCCATGTGAACTATTTTTCACACACATAAAACAATAAAAAATAACAAATTTTTCATTAAATTAGAAAGGATCATTTTGTTCTTGAAGTTTATATTCTATTTTCGTAATAAAACACCATAATCCCAAGGAAAATTTTTTTTTCTAGTGTGGCAGACAATGTGTTAAATATGAAATTTCTGATTTCAAATAGAAAGTGGAGTTTATTAAATCTCAAACAGAAGCAGTATCATTAATCAAAGTATGTACCTAAACTATTTACACAGTTTTGCCATCTTTATGGTAGCTTGTTTATGCCAGCATTGAAGAAGCTTGGAGAGCAAGTGGTGATGAAATTGTGAATGGCGTTTTCCACAGCTTGTTGAGAAGTGAGTATTTTTCCTTGCAAGAAGTGATACAAAGCCTGGAAGAAGTGGTAGTTGGTGCAAAGTCTGGTGAATACAGTGGATGACAGTTTCCATGTCCAGCATCTGTAGTTTGAGCAGTGTTGTTTTTTGCAACATATGGTCTTGCAAAAGGATTGCCACAGGTATACATGATAGTTGGACTCCTGAGGAGAAACACAGGTGGTGTCTTATTGAATTCAGTTGCATTCTTGAATTATGTTTTTATTATTTTACAATCGTTCCAAGAATATCCAAAATTTAGTTGGCTCTGAAGCTTCTCGTTTATTTTGTTTGTTTATTATTTTTTGGTGGGGGAGTTTTTAAAAGTAAGGATGCGAAAATGTAACTTTGGCAAAACTTACAAAATTACAATACCGTGGGACACATTGTCACACACTGGCACTGTAGAAGAGGTCACTGCAAATGGGGGATCTTGAAATATAAGCTCATAAACTGCAGGATAAATCTACTTTCTATGGCTTATAATTTCTAACAGAGAATGTCCAAGTATAACCTGATTCTATCAAGATTACTCAAAATTAATACCCACTCTATATAAACTTTTTGAACTGATAATAATAATATTTATCCCTTTAGTCACACACCTTAATAATTATATTGGTGTACTTTTTATTTTTATGGCATTTTTACTATTTTTTCTGCCTCTTTAAATCATCTTTTTCCTTCATAGGTCAATTAAATCTCAAGTGTTCTCTGAAACTTATATTGATCATTCTAGTTTTCATTTGCTTCACATGTTCATGACACTGATAGAATGCACTATGGTATTTCTAACTTGTTCTGTCTCATTTGGTAAAACATTTCCCCCTCCCATTTCCCCATCTACCTGGACAGAATGTAAAAACATTTCCCCGGTTCTTTTCCTCTGATTTTCCCAAATTTTCCAAAGCATCTAATGCACACTCAACATATAACAGGCAGTCAATATATGTGTACTGGTGGATGGCTAACTATAACTATAGCTTTTTCAAAATTAGTTTTCTTGTAGCTACTGGATTTTTTTATTAAATATCATGTGTCTCATGACACTGTCTGAATCAATAACCTGTATTCGTTACTTATTGCTACTTTTGTATTTCAAATTCCAAACCTGTAATTTAGGAGGATTCGTGTAATTTTCCTTCTTCAAAGAATGAACTCTGTTATGAAAATTCTCCTTTCAATATGCATAGACACTGAATTGTGTCCTGCCATTTTCCTGAACCAAAATAAAATCCCTTCTTCCCATCCCCTAAGGGTCATCTAAGATGCTCTATTTTGTAACATATAGATTATGATGTACCTAAAACACACCATTCTGTTCCAAATCCCTGCAACTCACTGGGAGACAGTTTTTCTGTGAGTCTCTCTCTAGCTGTATTTGCAAGCCTTGCTAACAGTCACTGATTGTATTTTTTCCAAAGGATCTTTTTAAGGATGTATATGTAGGGAACAACCTTGACAGAGAAAGTGTTTCCTGTCAGGGTAAAGGGCAGGTTTGCTCATAGCCCAGGAAGTTAGAGATAGTGTCTACCTCTGGAACTAAGGACAATCATGCTTCTTGCTCATTATGAAAGTTTCAAGTTCCCTAAGCTCAAGGTTTCTCTGCTAAATCTCACCTCACTCTCTGTGATGGCATTCACTGGGGCCAATCCACATTGTGCCTATGGGATTTAGGTGTAAGGGAAACTGACACAAATATGCTGCTCAGGCTGCTTGTTTTGGCTTGTATAACTCATGCCTTTGTCTCCAATCCAGGAGTTTATTTCTTCTACCAGCACCTGTGAGGCTGGCATATTAACTTGCTAGCTTACAGGTGGGGTAAAACTTCACACCTTCACAGTTTAAATTTTTTATTGATACATAATAATTGTACATATTTATGGGGTACATGTGATATTTTGCTACATGTATACAATGTATAAAGATCAAATGAGGGCATTTAAGACATTCATCTCCTCAAACGTTTATGATTTTTTTGTGTTGGGTACATTTCAAATCCTATTTTTCCAGGTATTTTGAAATACACAATAAATTGTTATTATATAGTCACCCTACTGTGCTATCAAACACTACACCTTATTTCTTCTACCTAACTGTATGTTTGCACCCATTAACAAACTCATCTTCATTCCCAACTTCCACCCTTCCAAGATTCTGGTAACTATTACCAGACTCTCTCCCTTGGAAGATCAACTTTTTAGTTCCCACATAAAAGCGAGAACATGCAGCATTTGTCTTTCTGTGCTTAGCTTCTTTTACTTAACATAATGACCTACAGTTTCATCCATGTTGCTGTAAATGATAGGATTTCATTCTTTTTAATGGCTGAATAGCTTCCATTGTGTATATATACCACATTTTTTATCCATTCATCTGTGATGGACACTTAGGTTGATTCCATATCTTGGCTATTGTGAACAGTGCTGCAAGGAATATGGGGGTGCAGGTATTCCTTTGATATGCTAATTTCCTTTCATTTGGGTAAATACCCAGTCTTGGGATTGCTGGTTTGTATCTAGTTCTATTTTTAGTTTTTTGTAGTTCTACTTTAAGTTTTTTAGGAAACCTCCCTACTGTTTTCCATAATGACTGTACTAATTTACATCCCCACCAACAGTGTATAATAGTTTCCTTTTCACCACATCCTCACCAGCATTTATTTCTTGTCTTTTGACACAGCTCTTTCCAAATGTGGGATCACTTGAGAGGAAATGCTGTTTGGACTTTGTGGAAGCTTTCTCTTTTTGCCAGCAGTACCATTGCTTTACATTATGTATGCCTTTATGATTTCACGTATTATCTTAATTTAATGTGTATGTTTTCTTCCTTCCTCCCAAGCTAGACTGTCACTACTGTCACTAGCCTTATGACTTATTTCCCTACATATATCTAATCTTTAGCAAGATATGAACACCTGCAAGATAACCTATAAATAAACTAATGATTTGGCCGGGCGCAATGGCTCACGCCTGTAATCCTAGCTCTCTGGGAGGCCAAGGCGGGCGGATTGTTTGAGCTCAGGAGTTCGAAACCAGCCTGAGGAAGAGCGAGACCCTGTCTCTACTAAAAATAGAAAGAAATTAATTGGACAACTAAAAATATATAGAAAAAATTAGCCAGGCATGGTGGCGCATGCCTGTAGTCCCAGCTACTTGGGAGGCTGAGGCAGGAGGATCGCTTGAGCCCAGGAGTTTGAGGTTGCTGTGAGCTAGGATGACGCCACGGCACTCTAGCCCGGGCAACACAGTGAGACTCTGTCTCAAAAAAATTAATAAATAAATAAACTAATGATTCGATCCATATATCCTGGGTTGAGCTTTTCAATTAGTCTTAAATAAGAACTTACATTGTTCTTTTTCAATCTCACAATGAATTCTTGCTGCAGGTTCTAAAAAGGAACGTGTAGATAGAGATTCAGTGCTTTAGAGGCTGGCAGAGTTATGCTGTGAATCATGGTGTAGTTGGAGTGGGCACAAGGTATCCACGTGCATTCAAAAGTTGTGTTTTAATGGCAAATGGCATCTCAGTGTTTCTCCAGGAGACACCAAAATCTTCAATACTCAGTTTGCTTGTGGATGGCAATATATCAAAGGCATCACGCTCTCTGCAGAAAACATTAACCACACAAAAATGTATTGGAAAAAAATTAAAGCACAAAAATGATGACTTGTACTCAATGATGAAATTTCAATACTTGGAAAGAAACTCATTCCTTCACTCGTATGCTGCCTCCTCTTGCTCTTCTCTCTCCATTCGATACAGGAGAAACTAGACACCCAAAGAGGTTAAATATCTTCTCAAAGTCACAATACTATTACGTGGCAAAGTCAGCTTATGAAGAAAGTTTAAAAGTTGGTCGACTGACTAATGGGTTCCCCGTGCCACAACTACTTCAAAGACAATTATAAAGAATTCTATGCATGGATTTTATGGGCTCAATTCATCCCCAGTTCTATTGCAACACTAAGCAAAAAACAATTTATAGAAGAAAGCAGCTGAAAATAGTCATTTCTTATTTTTTTTTAGTTTCTGTAGATTTATCTTAGGTCTAACAATAGATATTAAGGAATTTTAATACTATCTTCAAGTTCCATAAATGAAAGTTGTCCTAATAATTATTCATGTTGAAAATTTCTATTCATACATTTCAAATTGGTTGAAGTTAGACCAACTATCATTGGGTTTTTAGATTATATTCACTCTCTCCATTTAGTTCAAACTCTCAGCTTCTATTTAAAATTCCCAGTTTTTAAGGTAATATAATACGATATTAGAAATTCTAATGTTCTATGAAATGTTTTCCAAGGCATGAAAATCAAATCTGAAAAGAAATCGTTCTTAATTTCTTTTCTAAATCTTTTCAGTGTAGGTAATAAAACTATGAACTAGTTTTCTAGGTACTGGAAGCTTGGAAAGGTGTTGAACGATAGTATAGAATCCAAATTAAGGTATGAAGAGGATAATAATTAACTATAAAACCACTTAGGAGAAAATCTTCCCAGCAGTAACAAAGTATTATATAGAAACAGCAGCACATTTTGGACCAAACTGCAGTCATTAACATATATTAAAAAGAAGTGTTCTCACCTGCATTCTTCTTAGTACAGTGTGCAAAACATAAAGATAAAAAATAGCTAAATGGAGAAAACCTACATTCTTCCCAAGACTTTCTGCATTTTTTTTAGCCTGAAAACATCTCAGAGTCTGATGAATCTGGGGATAGAGGAGAGGGATTTATAAAACAGTAAGCCTAGGTATCAGGACAACACCTAAAATAAAAACCCAAGGAAATACTAATAAGTTTATCAGAAGTCTCTAAGTAATAAGAAGAAATAAGGCTTCCTTTCCTGTCGTCCCTCAGCACAGCAGTACATATTTCCGCATAAGACTGGGTCCCTTGTTGCTTCAGTGGACTCTCTGCTGACCAGCACTTGAGGGAGGGTCATTGAACTGTCATGAGAATATATTCTTTTGTTTTTTGGAATGGACTTGATTTAACAGACATATTATCTTCTAAGTAGAGATTTTGCATTGATCCTGAAAAAGACCTTCTAGCTTTCAGTCTTTGAGAAATTCAGCTGGGAGCCATTTCTTTATGAAGAGATACAAACCAATAAAAGCAGCTTAAACAATACAAATCCTTTAGTAACTTTTTTCCCTCATTTTGGGAACATTTTCTTCAGTGATACATTGGATAGAGTTTTAAACAAGCTATGAAACTTTATCCACACCTTTTCTGATCCACAATCAAATAAAAATGTATACTGCCCTCAGGGTTCAACTAATCTTAAAACAATCTTGACTGTGCAGAAAAACCATGTATTCAAGAATACAAATTTACTGAAAACAGAAATATGACAATCTTTTTACAAATGTCCTACACTGTGAAATCTAAAAATATATAATAAATCAATAGCAAGCAGCTTCAGCTTCCTACAGCTACCAAGCTGGTCAGTTTAGTTAAATCAACCTTGTCCATCAGTAGGGACAATTCTGAAGGTACATTTTACTCACACTCAGCATTTTAGATATAGACGTCCAATAAGACAAGTTGCTTTTATTACAATGTTAATTTACTTTTTTCTCTTTGCTGAATGTAAACATTTAAATATATTTCCTTTTAAATTTGATAAAAGTGATCATAATATCCTCAGCTCTTCCTTAGCTAGCAAACTTAATTTTAATCTCATTTGTAGCATGACATTTTTCCTTCTTGAACTCCAAGTCAGTCTCAGGTGACCCTATTCCAATACGAATAGGGTGCTCTCACTATACACTATCTACTGTAATCATTAATTGATTTATCTGCCTTTCTTAATCACCCAGGAATGGTTAATTTGTGTTTTGTGACTTTCTATTTCCAACAATTAGCAATTCTTGGCATATAGTATTCAATAAGCTTATTCTTTAAATGAATGGTTGGATGTATGGGTTAATTGGGATTCCGATAAATAACTTGTTCAGGTTATTGATTTTCCTGATAAGCTAATTTAAGTCAATTACATTTTTAGAAAAAAAATGAATCTGCAATGACAAAAGCATACGTTTATGCGTAATACATAGAGTTTTCTTTCTCAGAAATCTGTAAATTGCATTTTCAAGATATACTAGTCATTAATAAGTCACATATCTATAGTAAATATGGCATGTTGTAGTCTAAAACAATTCCAAATAATAAGCTTAATAGCTTTAAAGTTTAATAGCTTTAACATTATTGTTTTTTGAAAAATAGGTAAATTACTATAAAATAAAGGTTTGATTAGAGTGAAACATCAAAATAAGAAACACATAGAATTTTAATAGCTATAAATGATAAAATATAACAGCACATTCGAATGTAAAGTATCATACAAAAGGACAAATATATCAGCTTATAATAACTATACAGCCCAATATTGCTGTTAGTGGTTTTACAGTACTTTGAAATTAATATTGAGTGAAAGGCCACATGGGTCATATTTATTCTGTCATAGTCAATTAGTCAATGAAGTATATGCAAAATATAGTGAGTCAATTTAACTTTATGGCAAATCTTATTTGTATTTAATTATTTATATTTATATATACAGTTTTACTAAATAATTATATATTATGTTAATATATTATAAATGCTATATAAAATATATATAATAAAAATGTTGTGCCATATATATATATGTATTTATATGTGAGGTGTATAACTTTATGTGTGTGTATTCAATATAGATAAATACTGGCAAAAATGACCACAAACATATCCTGTTATTGTTGATACCATTAGTAAGATCGTAGCTCTTTATATGGAAAGAGCGGACAGTGTGAGAAGGGTAGAAGAAGTGAATACATGACATATCTGTATAATTCACAACTATAAGTAAATGAAATTTAATGATTATCAAGATAGATCCTGTTTGAAAAAAATTCTCATTTTTTAACTTTTTACAGATGAGTTCATATTTTATTTTTTATATGCTGTGAATTTATTTCAGGATGTGTTCTCAAAAATATTTTAAAAAATCATTTTTTTTTCAGACCTAAGTCAGCTGAAGGCTCAAATGAGATAGCACTTTCTAAGGCTGTAAACAGAATTTCAATTGTCATTACAAAGTCTGCCAACCCAGATTTTGTTTTGATCATTGTATATCGGCATTATCAAAATGATACACTAGTGGAGTTACGATAGCATTTCAATCTAATGTTTTTCAGTTAATCTTACATTCTGAATCAGCCAGTCCTAATATATCTGAAGCAATTACAGATGATAATCCTTCTTTATGCAACATTCAGATTTAAAAGAACTGAAAAATTATTCATCTATCTCACCAAGTGCAAATATTTTTGCATTTTAATAATTGCATGTAACCAGTCTGGGCAATATAGTGAGACCCCAACTCTGTGGGCATGGTGGTGAGTACCTGTAGTCCTAGCTACTCAGGAGTCTGAGGTGGGAGAATCGCTTCAGCCGGGAGTTCAAAGTTGCAGTGAGCTACAGTTTGCACCATGACACTCTAACCCGGGTAAAAGAGAGAGATTCTGTCTCAAAAAAAAAAAAATTCCATGTATATATTTCATTAAGGATTAAGGTAAGATGAAGTCCCACAAACACCTATTTTAAGCAACCATGATTTACTTCCTGTCTAATGCAGGGCTAACTTCAGAGCAGGTGCCTGTGTGATCATTCAGGGCCCTGTGGTCACTCAGAAAACCTCCGTGCTTTGAGTTTAACACTCTGAGTCACTGTCTTGAGTTTGAAAGGAGTGAACATTCCTGGAACTTGGGTCCTTGGCTTGCACAAGCATAATGTCCCCTTCTGCAACCACCCAGGATGGGTTCTTGTCTGCCTGCTCCCTGCCCTCTGCTTCCTAAGTCTCACCAGGCCTTCCTTTACCTGCTCCAGCCCCATGACCACCTTCACCTGCCAGTGCCCAGAGAGGTAACCAGGTCACATGAGGGCTAAGGGCTCATGTTAATTAGCTAGATGCAGTCAATTCATATTGTTTATATACTTTAAAAAGTCATATTGTATGCAATAAGTGAGTATAGTTTTATCTGTCAATTAAAATACAAAATAATAGAAGAATAAAGTGCATTATAAAGGACAGATATATAGAACATGACTTCCACATATAGAAGTAGATTATGGTCTACTGGGGTTGGTGTCAATTTTTGTAAAAATAACACAAGGCAAGGGATGTTAAAGGTTTAGTAAGTGTTTAACCAATTCCATAGGGAAACAGAGAAAATGAAGTTATTTGAGCAGAGAAAATAGAATTTGAATCAGTATTCTTAAAAGATGAGTGAAGTTCAGTAGGCAGAAGTGAAATCAAAAAAGCTATTCTAGGTATTGGGAGCAAAATGAGCGTAACTGAAGACATGGGAAATCTGAACAAATATATGGTAATTCACCTGTTTGGAGTCGAGAGTGCCTGAAAGTAATAATAGAAGATACAATTGGGCAATTTGAGACAGATGGGAATACTCATGTTATTGGACACTAGAAGTATCTACAAACAACATTCATTGTCAAATAGTTGATAGAGAAATGGCATAATGATTATAGTAAAAGAAAATATTTCAAAATTGGACTATAATTGCTTGTCAAAATTCCCCAAATCATGGACATGTTTTACATTAATTTATTTTAACTGGGCATAGAACCGTCTTTTCTCTCCTGAGTATCAACCTTTTGGGAGCTCTAGTCTGAGCACACAGGCTCTAGGATAGAAATTACTCTCTCTCTGGTCCTCAATTCCTTTGGATTCAATTAAGTTTCTGTCCAAGAGCTAGTTATGGCAGATGCATTAATTTGTAGACAGAGTATTGATTATTAGGAGTTATCTTTTATTTTCTTTACCAGATAAAGCCTTTAATGCTTAAATGCAGTAAAATTTTAACTACTTGATCCCTGGTGAGTTTTAAAGCAGGGATTTTTACAAACAATGGTTGTAAAATAATGTAAAATTCAATAAGACAGCATATTTTTACATGGCTGCCACATAATGATGAATGAATAATAAGTAATGTCTACACCAGTTATTGACAAGAACTCATAATCCTGTGAATTCTGAACTCTCTGACACCTGGGTAAACCTATTAACTTCTACTTGGATTCTGCTGCTGTCTTGATATTTCTAAAGCCTGTAGAGAGTTCCGAAGTAACATTCTGAATATTAAATAAGTCATTTGCTGTGTTTAGACCTTCAATAGCTACTCATAAACAATTGACAAGACCAGTAACAAAGTTATGGAAATATATGCTATTAGAGGACTAAGGATTGTTTCTGGGTATATTCAATTCAACCTAGAAATTTCCTTTAAAAAAAAAAAAAGAAATTTCCTTTAACACAACAAGTATCAGCAGTACCAGCAGATACAGACAAATAATTCCATTGGTTATTAATGACAAAAATCTTCATTTCTTAGTGCAATTAGAGTAGACTTTAGTGTGCTAGAACAATCTAGTAAGCACAGTTTATCTACTCAAAACACTGAGAAAGATGCTTGTGGTTATAAGTTTAGAAAACCACAAAATTTTAGTCCAGTTGGTTCATTCAAGCCTAAAATAAGTATGTATTAACCAGAATTAAGGGGTTTGATCAGCACAATGGAGACATAAGAAGTGCCTTCTTTATGTCATAGGAAATGGTTCTGACATTACAGGCACCTGGCTTGGCTAAAAAGAATTATTTTGTATGAAGCAGAGAATTGTCCTACAGGTTCCACTGTTAGACTCCATCAAACATCGCTTAAGTGCCCTTCCTAAGCAAGTATTTTACAGAACACCTTCAAGGAATATGTGATACTGAAAGTTCCTTTAAGGTCAAATAAAAGGCAAATGAACCAGAACTTTGTGAATTCTCCCTCTCCAGGGTGGTTCAGAAAGCACTTTTCTCTGTCTGGAATGCTCTTTGCAGAGGCTTTAGTTGAGAGG
>RJWJ010002506.1:0-100149 GCA_004363605.1 Indri indri
CTGAGCAAGAGCGAGACCCCATCCCTACTAAAAATAGAAAGAAATTAATCGGACAACTAAAAATATATAGAAAAAATTAGCCGGGTGTGATGGCGCATGCCTGTAGTCCCAGCTACTCCGAAGGCTGAGGCAGAAGGATCGCTTGAGCCCAGGAGTTTGAGGTTGCTGTGAGCTAGGATGATGCCACAGCACTCTGGCCTAGGCAACACAGTGAGACTCTGTCTCAAAAAAAAAAAAAAAAAAAAAACCAAAAAAACAAAAAAACCCCATTTTGATCCACCTTTCAATACTTAATGAAATGAGAAACTCACTCAAGGTAAGGCTGGCTAGTGCGAAAAGCATACAAAACCCAGAAAATGTAGAGAGACTAAAACCTGATTGGGGGGAAAAACATTAGTCTAGCGAGTCGAGAGATCAAATTGGCATAACCACAAGAAAATGAGCAGACAGCTAACACAGGGTCCTAAACAAATCTCTTTCATCTTTTATTTAATTCTAACTGTGAAACCAACACAAACTGCAATCAGAATATCAGGGTACTAGATATACTAGATACTAGACCAAGTTTCCTCAACTGTTGGGTCTCGCCAAACTTTTGCCCTATTGGAGAGTGATATTTTGTAATAATACACAGAAATAAAAGCAACCCAAAATGCCACCTACCAGATGGCACTTTATTTTCCAACTTCACATTTTCTTCTTGTGCTGGAAAATCCTCAGACACGTCTGTGGTTTTTATTTCTTTTCTTTGCCGGATGGACATCATGTCGTCAGACTTACATGCATCGTTCTTCCCACCACTCCTACAAACAACACAGAAGTAAACGGCCCATCACATGCGCCAGCACCCTCTCCCCAACAGTCTGTGCTCACCTGGGCTTAAGTGACTTGTCTGGTTTCCCCCGTTAGCATGCCCCCCCCCATTTTCCCATCCATATCTTAACCAGCCTTCAAAGCTACACTCGAGACACAATACGCATATTTATTTAACTCAATCATATTTATGAAGTGCCTGTTCCACAGCAGGCATTGCCAGGAGTGAGGAACATAAGGTGAGCAACGCAGGCCGCTGCCCTTCTCCCAGGAAGCCTTCTTTCCTAGGATGCTCCGGCTACTCTGGTCTTTTCCCTCCCTGAGCTGTTATCTTGCAATCTGTCAAATAATTACACAGTTTTATATTATTTTCTACAGTTCCACAGGCAGTCGTAGGTCTTCTCTATCTCCCACAGAACCCACCACGTGGGAGATACTCTGCACTAAATTTGTTAACAATCAGACTTTGAAGAACTGAAATACTGTTTCGTCTTACGTATCTGAATTTCACTACCAGTGGTCTTTAAAACAATTCACACTGGAAGCCTCAGGAATGTGCCTCAGTGGTGATGACAGCACGGGTGTGCCAATCAGGGCAGCTGCCATCCCAGGGAGCAACAGTGGGAGGAACCGCAGGGAGCAGGAGCCTGGTTTGGAAGCAGCGAGTGGGAGGCGGGGGAGTGACGGCAGTCAGGAAGCGGGTTCCAGTCCCCTGGAACATCTTGCTTCACTCCTCTGAATAACGAACAGCGTTTTACTAATTATTAAACACGACCAGCAGCCTCACATGAGTGTTTCCACCGTTCATGAACTCCTAGTAATCAAAGGTAAACAACTTGCTCTATAGAACAGACCACCATAATACGTTTCATTTATTCACTCATACAAAAAAAGTGAGAAAAACACATTTAAGGGTTATGCCTTCAAGCACTGGAAATGGAGAAGCTGGAGCAGAGAGGAAGAAACGGAGCGTTCAGCAAAGTCGCACAGCCAGAGATGGCCTTACCCCCAAAGGGCCCTAATCCTAGAGTCATGTCCTAATGGGGAGGAGAGTAGTTTTAAAAATCCCCCAATTCGTACATTCTAACATGTTAAGGCAGAAAGCCAACACACTGAAGTGTCAGTTATGTGCCAGGCACTGCGACAGTTGCAAGAACTATGAAACAAAAAGTTCTACATCAAATGGAAGAGAATGCCATCTTAAACGCTCGCAAAGGAACCCGAAAGCAGTTCTTCGTAAGTAAGTTCTGTCCTGCACCTCCCCCTGGCGCGGCAGGGCCCGTTCCGCTTGCCTGCGCGCCGCACCCCGCGGTACCTGTCTTCCCCCCCAAACCCCGCACCTGGCGTCGCCCCCGCCCCCCCCCCGGCACCTGTCTTCCCTCCCCACCTGGCGTCCCCACAGCACCTGGCGTCCCCGCTTACCTGCGCACCACACCCCCCAGCACCTGGTGTCCCCATCACACAGCCCCCCGAGGCGGCGGCGGCCGGACAAGTGCGGCACTCGCTCCACCTCACCCACCACCCCGAGTGGCCGCGAGGAGGGAGCCCGGCCCTCCCGCTGCCCGCGCGGCCGCCTGAGGAGAACTCGCTCCGCAAACTTCCCCACGCCCGAGCCCGGCCCCGGGCCCGGGCCCCGACCCCGCATTCCGGGCGGACATCGCGCTCCGCCCCCCTCGGGGACGCCCAGAGCGCCGCGGCCGCGCCCCCCGACTGCGCCACGCGGCGGGGCGGGGCGGCCCGAGGGGCTCTCGGCTGTCACCGCGGTTCCGGGAGCCGCCGCTAGGCAGGCACAGCGCCCGCCCGCCCGGCCGGACCTTCGAGGGCCCGCCGCGGAAGCCCGGAGCCCACGCGTCCCGGCGCGTTGCCCGCGGCCCGCCCCGCAGCCACAGACCTGCGGCCTCAGCCGTCCTCACGCGCGGTTCGAGCGGGGCCGCACTACGGGGCCGCAGCGCGCCGCGCGGAAGGGAGGCCGGGCAGCGGCGGAGCTTCGCGCACCGCCCTGGAAATGCGGGGCTGGGGGCGTCCGCTGCCCCGGGGAAGGGGCGCGCCAGGGAGGCCGGAACGCCACGGCCGTACCCATAGGGCCCGGGAGCCGTCCGTCAACGCGAGCCCCGCCCCCTCCCGCGGCGCCCCGCCCCGTCTCGTGCGGCGCTGGCCGGAAGGAAGCGGCATACTTCCGTTTGCTGCGTCCGGGTCGCCCTGGGGGGCCTGAGAGCCTGGCGGGCGAGCTGTTTCCGCGGTCCGCGTAAAGCCGGTGCCTGCGGTCCTGGGCCAGAGCGACTAAAGGCGGCTCGAGGAGGGCCCCGGCGCAGCCCCAAGCGCTCGAGAGCAGTGGGCCTGGGGCGGCAGAACGCGCTGTTCTTTCCAAAGTGCTTCTCCCTGTCGTTCCCTCGTGTGCCCCTGGGCCGAGTGTTGCGGAGGGGTTCGGTAAGGGCGGGCGTGAGGAACGGAAACAGGCCACTTGGACTCGTTCCAGCATCCGCGCTGCACGGCCTGGCGCGCCCCTTCCCTGGGTTCCGGCGGTCACCCCCAGCGTCCCGTTGCCATGGATCTGTGCTTGGGAGTCACTTGCTAACTGCCAGCGAGAGTACGCACAGAGATACTTCTGCATCTCCGAAGAGAAGACTCTGTGTTCTCAGTCTCCTAGGTTGCTCCGTCTCCAAACTAAGTTGGCAGCCTTTCTTTTGAGGGCAGGTACAGTGCTTTCTAGCTAGATGGTTTTCTTAATCACTTTGAGAAATAGTAGGTAAAACCTTTCACTTGTCAGCACGTACTCAAACTACATGTTAATTGATGTTTGTTAAAGGAATGGCCTTCTGGGACCTCCACCTGTGAAAAGGCGGCTTATTATTGGTTTAATTCCAACACTAAATTACTCCGTCCAGGAAGCCTTTCCTAGTCACCCCTGCTGGGCGTTTTTCTTCTCTGTGTGTCCGTTGCTGTTCACAAGCACAACGGTCTGTGCAAATGGATAAAAATAAATGTCAGCTGTTTTTTTGTTGACGTCTTCTCTCATACGGACTTCAGGGCAGGGGCTGAATATTTACAGTCTTTCTCCTTCACGTTAAAATGGATAATGCGTATGAGCCTTTGCCCCCACTTCTGAGCATATGAGCAAGGAGTCAGGGAGGGACCGTAAAAGGATTCAGCTCTGGTAACGGACTGTGAAGTGGTGTCCAGGAATACTTGTGTGCAGCATGTTTGGAAGCGCAAATAGACCCCCTGGCTTTTTCTCTGCTGAGCTGTGCAACTCAAAGTGTGGTGCGGAGATCTGTAGTGTGACTATCACCGTCACGTGGGAGCTTGTTAGAAATGCAAATCATCAGGTCCTACCCCAGAGCTACTCAATCAGAATCTGGAGGAGCATGGGCCTCCTAATGTGTTAGATTGTGTGCTGAGTAAAGTTTGAGAATCACAGCAGAACCTTCCTACTCAAAATGTGGTATGTGGACTAGCAGCTTGGGCATAACCTGGGATCTTAGAAATGCAAGGTCTCAGGCTGCACCCAAGATCATATTAAGAAGATCTTAATTTGATCCCCAGGTGACCTGTATGTACATTACGCTTTGAGAAGCACTGCACTGATTAATCATTACATCCTTCCTGTAGAAGTATCTTGCCTTGGGACTGAGGGTGAGAGCTCTCCTGTTCTATTGGCTTTCTTCCGATTTGGTATACAATGCTCATTTCTAAATTGCTTTACTTAGCAGTATGAACGTGCTCCATCATTCCTGTCTTGTGTGACAACAGACTCGGTGTTTCTTCTGTCTACCTTTCTGCCATTCCTTTCTAAGTCTCCTGCAGCTCCCCTTGCTCTTAAAAATCAATGATTTCTCTGACCCATGGCTGCAGTTTCCACTGACAATCTGGTAACTGATAAGTTTTTATGTCCAGGTATATCTCCTGATTTCCAGGTCCCATATGTTCAAGCACCTCAAACTCAACATGTTGAACTTTTTCTAATACCCAAACCTCTTCCTTCCATGTGTTCCTTTTAACTAATTGCTCAAATCAAAACCCTATGAGCCAGTCTTGATTCCTCCCTATTGTGTAATCCACATGTCCAATCAAACGTTGAGACCTGTTGCATTCATCTCCTAAGTTATCTCAGAACTTTTCCGCTTTTCTTTTCTCCATCCGCATTGCCACCACCATAGTCCAAGTTGCCATTTCTTGTCAGGACTCTTTCAATAACCTTCTGACTTCCTTACCTCCATTCCTGTTCTGTCCTTGTTCCTTCCATCCATCCTCCGTGTAATAACCAGAGTGCTCTTCCTAAAATATAAATCCTGTGGCTTAGGACTTTATCATAAAAATTAAGCTCCTTAACACAGCTTGCAGGGACTGCCGCGAGTCAGGCTCTGTTTACCTCTTCATCTTTACTTCCTGTTCACACAGACTTTCAAAGTTTTGTCCCAAGATTTATAAAAAGTGGTTCTTCTTTCATTCGCTTCACCTAACTAGCTTCTATTTAGCCTTTAGCTCTCAGCTTAAGTAATCCTTGCTGCCTGGTATTCATGCCCTCATCTCACTGAATCATGGCTCTTTTGTGTGATTAATGGTCACCGTGGCAGTGATAGTGTGGGATTTCTGAGGCTAGGTTGCAAAAGACATCCCATTTTCAGCTGTATCTTCTCTTGGATGGCACTTAGGGGGATGCCAGCCACCATGCTGTGGGGACACTCCAACAGCCTATGGAGGTGGCCACATCGGCAGCGACTGTCCCCTGGCCAACAACCCACACCACCTTGCCAGCCTTGGGAGTGAGCCATCTTGGAAGTAGATCCCCCAGCAGGAAGTGACGGGAAAGTCAGCCTTCAGATGATGTCATCAGAGATCCCAGGCCAGAACAGCCCATTTATGCCACGCCCAATTATTTGACACACAGAGACTGTGAAGATAATAAATGTTTATTGTTATTTTAAGCCACTAAATTTTGGCAGTAATTTTGTTATATGGTAGATAATTAATATAATAATAATTCCCTAGATGGGCGTGCTATTTATTTATTCCCATCTAATTGGACATTTAGGTTGTTTCTGGTTTTATGCTATTACAAGCAACACTGTAAGAACGTACTTACATTTATGTAATTCTTGAAGATATATTTCTAGAAATAGAATTGCTAGAACCCACATTCTAAATTGTGATAAACATTGGCAAATTACATTCCAAAAAGGTTAAAAATTGTATTGCTTTTCACTTCCACCAGCGGGTATTAATGGTCCTTATTTCTCCATGCCCTTGCCAACAATGGAAATTTTTAATCTTTGCCAGTCTAAGGTGACAAATGATATATCATTGTCTTGTATGTATTTCTTTATTAGTGAGGTGGAGACAATTATATCGGGGGTTATTGGCTGTTTGTATTTCTTTTTCTGATGTGTCTTTTTGTGTTCTTTGGCCAGTTCATCTACTTAATCTTGATAAGAAGGGATTATGTATAGATTATGGGTATTAATCTTTTGTCATATATATTGCAGATATTTTCTCATTATTGTGTATCTGGTAGGATGTCTTTTGCTATGTAGGGGATTTTCCATTTTTATATTGTCAAATACATCATCTTTCCTTTATAACTTCTGGGTTTTCCATCTCAGCCTTCCCCATCTCAAGATTGTAATTTTTATATACTTGCTCCTCATATTTTAAAATATGGTATGAGAGAGATCTGATGTAATTTTTTTCTAATCGGATAGTCAGTTATTTCACCATCATCCTTACTGTACTGATTTGAACTACCTGTACCACATACTGAATTCCTATATGTATATGGCTTATTTATAAGTTCACTAGTGTGTTTCAGTGGTTAAACGAAAGAACTAGTCTTGAACCAGTTCCACATATTTCTAATTACTGTTTCTTTACAGAATGCTTTGGCATTTGGGAGAGCAACTGACCATTATGCTTCTTTTAAACACATATCTTAGCAATTTTTGCATATTTATTTGCTCAGATAACTTTTATAATCTTTTACCAGGTTCCAAAATAGAATCCTTGGAGATTTTTACTGAAATTGTATGAAATGTGTAGAAATGTTAGGGAAAGTGAGATCTTCACAACACTGAGCGTTCCCTTACACAAACAGGTATTCAATTAAGGGCAGTTTGGCCCGCTGCCTACGTTTTTCCAACAGTACTTCGATCCAACTTGCTTTTTCTCCACCTTGTTCACAATGGTCGACTTTTCAAGTGTCTTGACAACAGAGCAGTGATCTGCAAACTTTTATCAGACAAAAATTTTTGTCTTCTCTCTCCGTATACATATAAACACATATTTAACTAACTATAAATGGAAATCCGAATATTTTCTGCCTGCACCCTATGGGGTTGCTTTGTACCCTTCTCGTGTATGACTCACGTCAGAGAGCCTGGCTTGGCACGCTTGGTTCTTAAGGAGGCCGTGCTGAGTCCTAGGGATCAGCTTCCTCAGTGCTCATAGATCATTCCAGAATTGCACAGGAATTGACATTTCACTGGGTTCCTCCTGCCCTCCTTTAAAAAATTTGCCAGTAAATGTTTTCTTCCCTGTGAGAGGCTTCAGAAAAGGCATTATGAAATAATTTGTATTTTTTTTTCTCTTCCTTTGATCAACTTTGTTTTAACTTGATTTGTAGTGGTTTAAAATAGAGAAATTTATAGGCAGATTAGCATAAGTGCACAATTATCCAAAGATTCTATCAAATGAAGTTAAAGTTAGCAGAGTATTTAAACATGATCCGTTCTGCTTCATTCTCTTCCTGAACACCTGCTACTCTTCTTACCTCTACTTGTCTGTACTTTTTTTTCCATTTCCATGGTTACCACCTACACTCTTTTCATTTCCATGGTGAGAATAACTGTTGTAATCGTGCATTTTTGAATGAGGGCACGAATAGGTAAGCTGTTCAGTTAATGCAGATGATGCTTATCGTATAAGCTTTTTGCCAAATGTGATGATTCCTTAGATGTTAGCTAAGAATCGGTGGCGTTGGCTGGTCCCTCCACTTTGTTTCCTTGGACTTCTCTAATGTCATTCCCTGCAAAACAGGCATATACACAGGTGTCTAAAAATCCCAGGAGCAGATTTTTCCTACCAGCATATGCCAAGGTTATTTGTCAGGCTTGGGACTCTTTGGTTTTTCTGTAGGAAGCAGCAGGACTTTCAGCCAGAAATGGATGTGTTTCTGACACTCTCAGATTCAGACATTTTATCATGCCTGAAATTACGGATAATCTAGCACTGGGCTGGATTTTCGCTAACACTTATCAAGTGCTCCCCGCAAAACTTCCTGAGTCAACTTGTGGACAGTGATGAGGTGGCTTGAAGGACTCCTGCATAAGAATTCACAGGTTTGATTGCAACTCTTCAGGCCCGAAAGCTGCTAGGACTCGAACTCTCCCAACAGCTGTGTGGAGACCGTACCGAGTGGAGTCTGTACTTTGAATCAGTGAATCCCCACATGACGCAGGTAACAAATTGAGCCTCCTCTTAGAGGTGTTTTTTTTTTTTTTTTTTGGAGACAGAGTCTCACTCTTTTGCCTGGGCTAGAGTGCCGTGGCATCAGCCTAGCTCACAGCAACCTCAAACTCCTGGGCTCGAGTGATCCTTCTGCCTCAGCCTCCTGAGTAGCTGGGACTACAGGCATGCACCACCATGCCCGGCTAATTTTTTCTATATATTTTTAGCTGTCCAATTAATTTCTTTCTATTTTTGGTAGAGACAGGGTCTCGCTCTTGCTCAGGCTGGTTTCGAACTCCTGAGCTCAAACAATCCGCCCGCCTTGGCCTCCCAGAGTGCTAGGATTACAGGCGTTGAGCCACCACGCCCGGCCCCTCTTAGAGGTTTTTAATCACAATCTCTTGATGACATTTTTCAATTTTCAGCTAAGATACCAGGAAATGAACTTTGAAGTAGCTTTCCCTCCCCGACAACTATCTTCAAGTGGTTCATTTATTAATACATATATTTTTCAACCCCTTAGTCAATTTGCAAAATTTTTTGTAGAGATGGGATTTCCCTATGCAGTGCCCAGGCTGGACTTGAACTCCTGGCCTCAAGGGATCCTCCTGCCTTGGCCTCCCCAAATTTTATATTTTTATCACAATAGCTTTGCTTAAAGATAGCCATCAAATATAGCAAATGGTTTAAGGACAATTGGTGTATTGTCCTCAGCCAACTTTCAACTCTGTGATCCTAGAGATTTCACTTAATCTCTTTAGAACTTTCATATATCATTTTTCATTTCCCAGTAGCCACAATTTGGTCACATGATCTCACATACCTGCAAGGGAGGCTGGGAAATACAGTCTAGCGGGACAGCTAGCTACGTGCCCCAAATTCTCCCATCACAGAAGGGAAGACTGGGTATCTGGAACCACGGGCAGTGTCTGCCACAACTCATGTGAAAAGTTTTCCTTCGAAGGTGAAGGTCGAATATGTGTTGTTTCGTGCTTACTATTAGTCCCGTTTCTTTGATGATCATAAACTCTGTAAGCATAAGCAGCATAAGAATTATTTCATAAAGAAGCTAGTTGTAACCATAGAGCCTAATCAAGTAAAAACAACAAAACAGCTAGTGTGTGAGAAGGGTGTAGGGGACGGAGCAGAACCAGGATAACTCATTAGCGTCAGGAAGAGTCCAACATCAAGCTGAGATACCTGATCAGCTACTAGATTTGGGCCCCCTAGTTGTTAATTTTTCCCCATGGAAAACATAGATTTCTTTTCTTTAACTGGAAATTGAATTTTATTGGATAGGTTTTTAGAAGAAGAGCTCTCTCAGGGATATTTAGAAACTCAATTAGTAGATGTTTGTTAAGTGTTTGAGTAAATCAGCTGAAAGGTGTTATGTAAATGCGAATCGCTGTGTAGGCAAGATCCGTGTCCTCTTGAATTTCAAAACCCCAGAGGGTATTTAGTACAAAGCATGGGTGCAGATAGGATTCCATTTTGGCACTTCTATTCACACCAGACCAGTGTTACTGTTTTATGGTTTTGTTTTGCTTTAGATGTTATGCTCTTTGTATCTCATTCCCGTAACATATTCTTTGAGACAGAGTCTTCCCTGGGCTAGAGTGCCATGGCCTCAGCCTAGCTCACAGCAGCCTCAAACAACTGGGCTCAAGCGATCCTCCTGCCTCAGCCTCCCGAGTAGCTGGGACTACAGGCATGTGCCACCATGCCAGCTGATCTTTCCTATTTTTAGTAGAGATGGGGTCTCACTCTTGCTCAGGCTGGTCTCCAACTCCTGACCTCAAGTGATCCTCCCAGCTCGGCCTCCCAGAGTGCTAGGATTCCAGGCGCGAGCCCCCACATCCGGCCGCATGTTCTTTTTTCGTTTTGTAAGGTATTAACACAGCTGCAAATGTGGCTGCTCAGCGCTCATTCCACGGACTCTTTGAAGAGTAATTTATATCACGGGATTGTGGTTAAACACAAGTGCTGAGTTGGTTTTATTTTTGTCACTTTGCCATCTTCCTACCAGATCACAAGGCCTCAGCAGAACCAGGAAGGCTATACCCCAAGCCTCCAGGACAGCACCTGACTTGAAGAGGCTGGCCACTGGACCGGCCTGCGGCACACTTCAGCAGTGTGACTGCTGCAGATGAAATGTCCTTGTGAGACGGTCAGAAGAGTGACTTATACTTGGACAGTCTGTCACAGGCCATTCTGCACCTTCTCCAAGAACTTGCGCTTTCCCCAAATGGGCCGATGCTTGGCACTCGCTACCATATTACAGTAGTGGCTCGTTATACTGAGTGCAGTGCGAGCCTGTCTCTTAGCGACTAAGTTTTTCCAATGCAGCCAAGCTCTTCATCTTTCTTAGGGAAAGGACCATTTTCACATTTTCTTGCATCCAACACAGCAGGTGAAAATAATTCCTTAATGGCAGTTGATAGCTTTGAAAGAATTATACACCAACAATTTCATGAACTTAGTATGATGCTAACAGGGTAATGCTCTAACACTTTCTCCTGAACTGTTATCTTTTTAGATGTAACATGAACTGTGTACAATATTCCAGGCAAGTGAACCTGATAAACCAGGTTTGGCTTTTTTGGTATGTTGGTATATTGGTATATTCGTTTTGAGTGTCCTTCCTTGTAACACAAATTGGTATGGTTCTACCGTTCCTTTCCAAGGTTGTAACTCTAGCTCTGATACCATGATTTATGAGGGCAGTTTAATTTTTTCCCCCCTCCTCACAGTTAATGCTTGAAACTGTGACAGCAAGCACTGTTTGAGCTCCTGTGTGGCCAGGGCCTTTTGTATATAGGTCGCTAATCTGTATAACAACCCTAAAAGGTAAGTATTACCATATGTTTTACTGATAAAGAAACCGAGATTCAAAACAGGTGGAAAGCGTTTCTCAAGGTCAGACGGCTTGCTGAGCTAGGCATGGAACCCAGCACTGCCCAGAACCGTCAGAACTTGACTAGGCATTTCATAGAGAATCTCGTTTAATCCACATAACTACACAAGGTAGGTATTCTATTGTCAATTTTACATTGAAAAACACAGAGGAAAGAACTGAACTCCTAGGACGTTAAAAAAGGAAAAGCCAAACCCTATTCCAAGTTGGATGTGGTTAACTATACACACCTGTGTGCAGCTCTTGACTTCCTCCGGCTCGTTCAGAGGGGACCTGGCGACTGCTTTCCCACTAGGAAGGTCTATGCTCTCTCCTCACCTGCTAGTTAATAGTAATTTTAAAAAACTTATACAATACACTGGAGCCTTTTCATCAGCATTTGTGGACTGAGCACAGGGTTGCTTCAGGCGGGCGCAGATGCGAAGCGCCTTTTTCACCTGTTCGTGGCGCTCTGCACGGACGCCGGCATCTGCATCTCAGGGAGGCCCCCCCCCCCCGCCCCCAACTGTGTTCTCATGCTCCACGTGGAGAAGGGCTTAGAAAATGAAGGTAACCTTGAAACCACGGGTCTCCTACATTTAATTGTTTCAGCATAACTATTTTTTGTGCCGTGCTAGCTACAGAGGAGCAGAAATAAATACAGTTTAAGAGTCGAACCACATCCTGCTGTACTTTTTCCCATAAGCCTGAAATAGGATTTTCTAACACCTGTTGTGGTTGGCAATGCTGAATTTAAATAGGACTGCAGATATAAACAAAAAGAGCAAGATGTGGACTGATGTTCCTATTTCAGTAGAATGCAGCCACATTATTTCTGAAATATGGATACTAAAATAAATGACAAGTAGAAAAAAAAATCTGGAGATGTGCACCGTAGTGAGAACAAGCCTTTAAATAACACTAGTAGGTGCTAATAAAAGACCTGAAAAATGGGCACGTTTTACTTTGTTGAAGGTTCTCCTCAGGTCATGATTTTCCATTGTGTATACATTTAAGATAACATACTTTATTACTAATTTAAAAAACCATACTTGATTACTGATTTATCCATAGCAAGAACGTGGATGATCACAAATATTCTTTTTATTGTTCCTTTAACAAAGGACAAAGCTGAGAAATCAGAAAGATGAAATAGTTGGGTCTGAGCTCATGGCCAAGGATTCATTATCTTCTGATTTGTGTAAGTAAAATTCCATCTACCTAATACGTAGAGTTCTTTTTAAATAAATGCCCCATTTACCCCAGTATTACCGTAGAAGTACCTGTCTTACGTGCAATTTTGCAAAGTATTATAGAACGGTACCTTTACTATCTGGATTAAGTAACACAATTTATGTAAATCTGAGTTAGGAAGCAAAATGATACCAGCATTTCATGATTTTGTTATATGGCAATAAGAATTTACATTAAATGCCTAAGATTAAACTTTTTAATTCAAAAGAAAACCTACAACCTGTATGATCTACTTTTCTAAGGCAAACAGTGATTATGCATTATTGGAAAAAATATCAGTAGATTAAAGAAAGCAAAGCTGTATAATCTTACAGACACTTCATAGTTCAAATAAAACTAGGTACAGTATATTTATTAATGTACCACCAAAAAATGAGGTATTTAGTCCAACACAGTAATGCAAACTGGATTTTGCTGTACACGTGGGACTCTGAAAATGGTTTCAGCATCTTACACTCATTTGAATTCTGAGATACACACCAAAACACGCTACCTAAGTAAGCCTATCGTATGGCGCCAATTAAAAACAGTTCTCTAAGAATTTATAGGGCCAAAAACGTTCTCATTTTACATCTTTGCTGATTGATTTGGAAGAAATCTATGTAGAAGAGTTCTGACTTTTTCTGAGCTCTGCCAGTTTAATCAACAGCTCTACACCAAAGCCAACTACAACCTCCTCCCAACCCTTAAACTTGGCTTGAGTCACACATGCTGTTCATCAGGAGGTGTGTCTGACTCTTTTCTTTGTATCCTGGATTATTCAAGTCAGTTGTCACCACAGGTGAGTGGATTAGTTACTGTGGTTACCTTGCACCGAGGTTACATGTGCAGGTGGTGTGACCACGTTATCAGAAGTTGTCACAGCACTGAAAGTGTGGAGCAGGGAGGGCCAACACTGACACCGTTAAGGCAGTCAGGAGGAAAATGATACTTGTTACAGTGGCATTTTAATTTATTATTTAATTTGTGTTGTTATTTTAAACAAATTGTTTGATTTTAAATATCAGAGATGACGAAACAGTGAGTTAGGTTATAGTTATAAAATACAGATAAGAGCTGTAGAAGATCAGGTAGTGTATTAAAATTACAGAGGAAGAAACAATATAATTTAGTTATCAAACACTGCTATAAAAAGCTTTCTTTTTTTTTTTTTTTTTTTTTTTGAGACAGAGTCGCACTCTTTTGCCCAGGCTAGAGTGAGTGCCATGGCATCAGCCTAGCTCACAGCAACCTCACACTCCTGGGCTCAAGCGATCTTCCTGCCTCAGCCTCCCGAGTAGCTGGGACTACAGGCATGCGCCACCATGCCCGGCTAATTTTTTCTATATATTTTTAGTTGTCTGATTAATTTCTTTCTATTTTTAGTAGAGACGGGGTCTCACTCTTGCTCAGGCTGGTTTCGAACTCCTGAGCTCAAACAATCCGCCTGCCTTGGCCTCCCAGAGTGCTAGGATTACAGGCGTGAGCCACCGCGCCCAGCCAAAAAGCTTTCTTTATAAAAAGTTTTTTCTTTCTGGTAGCTTTAAAGCACAGATTATACTGTTGTATTAACAGTTCAGAGGTCAGCAAGCTTTTCCTATCGAAGAGATAGTAAATAATTTGGGCTTTTTGAGCCATGTAGTCTATCACGTCACCCGCTGCTGTTGTACCACAAAAATAGAAATATATGATACATAAATGGGTGTGGCTGTGTTCCAATAAAACTTTATTCACAAAAACAGGTGGCAGGCTGGATTTGAAGTGAGGGCCCTAGTTTGCCAATCTCTCTTCTATACCAGCCCTGTCCAAAAGAAATAAAATGTAAGCCACATATGTGATTTAAAATTTTCTATAAGCTGCATTAAAAAAGAATCAAGTGAAATTAATTTTAATAATATATTTTATTTAACCCAATATATCCAAAATATCGTCATTTCAACATGTAATCAATATAAAAAACTATTAATAAGATACATTTCTTTTTGTACTAAGTCTTTGCAACTGTTACGTACACTTAGAGCACATTAGCCGTATTTTAAGCGCCTGCCAATAGCCACATGTGGCTCGTGGCCACCAGATTGGACCACATATTCCAGACCTTCCATGCTAGGGTTTCTACAGCTAATTTGGAGTTTAGCGACACAGTTTGAGTTTTGGTTCTTGAAAGACATAGGATATGATTATGTTGCCCTGGGGAGCACAAGACAAGAGATTATAGCTATTGGGAAGAAATGTTGGCCTCAGTCCCTTGAAACTGAGGTGGCTCAGGATTCTAGGGCACGAATTGGTGACCAGATAAATGATACAGTCAGATGATGTTGGCTTCATTTGCCAATGCAAAAAATCTGATGTCAAAAGATATCTGACACAGGCCACGGAATGATCAAGGTGTGAACACAGTATTGTAATCTTTGGCCTTCACTAAACAATGCTAATCGTCATCAGCAGAGTCTTTAGCACTTTGACTGCAT
The DNA here is from genome assembly GCA_004363605.1 of Indri indri. NCBI lineage: Eukaryota > Metazoa > Chordata > Mammalia > Primates > Indriidae > Indri > Indri indri. The sequence goes on from RJWJ010002506.1 coordinate 14,851, forward strand.
CAGAATTGAAAGCATATAAGCGTGTGATTTGGAAGACAAAACGAAGATCCGTGTAGCGAGGGAAAAAAATCTTCAAAATTAGATTGAATTTTTAAAATGATTCAAAAAGCTAAATGCTTTTTCAGTTCTCTTTGTGTAACACAAGTTATATGGTAGTCAGCAATAGTTTAACAAGTTACCAAAGAGTAATCATAAGCCTTAGTTTAACCTTGGGGAAGCTTTTAATGATTTAAATACAACTTTCTAAGTAACAAAGTCAACATTTCTAAGATAAGAATGGATATAACTTGTTAATAAAACTAGAGGCAAGTTTTTTTTAACAAAAAATTTATTACCAAAATACAATATTAAAGTCAATACATGACAAACTCCTGTAAAGCAAAATAAATTATTCTAACATTGTACAGTATTTCCAAAGGTAGTTAAAGAAGCGCTATACATCTTGCTTCACTGTTCTGAACAGATGAACTGTTCCACCATGAACACAATCCTAGAGTTTCAGCTTTAAGGCATGCAGCTCAATGTGCAGGATAATTTTACAAAATGCAAATCATCCTATTTTAATAAGATACAGTGTCAGAATTAACTGTAGTCTTTACATGTCAGTGTTCCAGAAATTTTTTATACTTTGGCTATAGAAGCAATGCCATAGTGTTACACAATACTTATTTCTTAAAAAAATACATGTATTCATGTCCATGAATATCAAACTCAAATTTCTATTAAATATATTTTATCGAATATTACTTAGAGCACCTTGCTGTACAATAAAAAAGATTAAATAAGTGTCTATGAAAACTAAAAATATAATAAGTCTCAATAGAGAAGCCTGCTTATCTCTGTCAAGGCAAGTACACCGCGGGAAGATACAATGTAAACACGGATGGCCACCATTTGCTTTGTGAGAACAGAGAAAATAATTACGAAGCCACCAACAGCTACTTTGAATAGGATGAAAGCCCTACAACAAAGGCTTCAGTCAGCGTCACTACATTGCGCTGCCTGGCCACAGAACTCTGTCTACAGACGAAATGGAATATTAGCGTGGTATTTTTGGAACATTGAGGACACCATCATATTCTAGATTATCAGAGAAAGGGAGAAAATGATAGAGCCCTGAAAAGTATTATTTATAATGATCAGAATGCATCATCTTCCCCCTTCCCACCTTTGCCATATCCAGTAAGCTTCCTTTAAAAACTATTCTATCAAATCTTAGAATTTTAAGCATTCAGAGCAGAAAACAAATACGATGAGCTTTGTATGACAAAAGGTCTGTATCAATAAATAAACCGTTATTCCTATAAAGGGAATTTCTACTTCATATCTTAATAGCTGTTTCTTCTACAATTATAATTGCATATTTAATCTTCATTATAACTTTTAGAAAACTCAGTTCTTGGTAGAGACACTGTTAACTGAAAGCTTGCCACAAAATGATAATGCAAAGGTGTGGAACATCCCACGATGTATGCTTCCTCCGACAGGCCACGGGAAAGCTTTTAAGGACATTCTAAGGACAGAATCAGATGAAAGTAGAGGCTTTCAACTTTTGGATTAATTTTTCCCCATCAGCTGGGGAACTTTTAAATCCATGATTCCAAATGGAAAATTTAAGAAACAATCAGTGGAAGTGGTTTAAGGAAATGAAGACAGGTAATTTAAAAATTCACGCTGTTGAAATTTTGCAGATTTTTTTGGTTATTAATATTTTCCAAATATTACATAAAATCAAAGCCAAGGAAAATTTATAGAACAAAATTTTAAGGTTGTTAATTTTCAGAATAACAGATTTTTATAAAGGAACACTGAGTCATAGTTATGAGCAATGAAAAAACTGACTTATGAGTGGCAACAATGAGCGATAGTAGTGAAACTATTTAAAATTATTTGAATTTGAAATACAAATATTTCAATTCTTAAAATAGGAGAAAATGAATATAAGTCCACATTCAGTGGATGTGGGGAATATAATTTAGTATCTAAAGTCATTTTATCTTTTCAAAAATGACATATTAGAAATGTAACTTTCATAAATAAAGCTAACTAAATAAAAAAGCTGTAAAATTACAATTATGTTTGTTTAAATATCATCATCAAATGAGATTAAAAAAACAAATCGGACAATGTCTCAAAATGCCTGGCCCCACTTAAACAGTTCCTAATGGTAATAATTTTAAAAATACTAATTCATTTAATTCACAGCAGGACTTTGGGAACAGAATTCCTTCCTGAAACGTGCCTACAGTATCCCATTCAAAAACTTTTGGATGGTCTAAGTTTATCAGAGTCACAGCCTCAATTCTAGCTGTTAGAAATCAATATTCAGAACATTCAGATATTCAGAAATAGCACCGTGAAGATGGTGCACCGAATAGTGCACTGGCCTTTTGACTTGTAGGCAGAATTTACTTAAAACAATGCGTAAGTGATCAGGACTACAAAACCAAAAACACCATTTTCTTCACTCTTTGAAATAATTATAATACAAAGTGTGTAAGTGATAAGGAGATCACATCTATTTGGTGGCAAGTTTTAATGGAAAAGCACTTTTATAGTTGGTTTGCCCTATGTGCTATCGCACTCTAACAAAATGGAATTTCCTAGATGGAAGTCCTACGGACTTGGCAAATGCTGTTATTAAGATTTTTATAAACAACCTGAATTTTTACTATATTTCAGTCACATTTGGTTATTCCTCTTCTGCTAAATACAACTACATTAAAAAACTCCAGGAAGGAAAATCTCAGTAGCAGTACTCTTTGTCAGGAGCTTCTGAGCTTCACCACTCATCCCACAAGTGATTTTTGGAAATAGTTCAAACTGTTTTCAAGGCCTGATGACCAAATGCAAATGTTCATACTCTGCTGTTTTAACAGACATTTTCACATAATGAGCGTGGTCTCATTTAGCAGAGAGGCTTAGAAGGCCTGTGTAACTATGGAGAAAGTGTGCCACGTCCTGACACACTCTCCGAAAAGAACCTCTGAGAAGTGCACTGAGCTCAAGCAGTTACCATTTCTATGAACTTGAGCTTCGGTTTGAGTCTGATGGGAATTCACCTATTTCCTCCTTTGAGCACAAGAAATTCACTGTAAATTTAAGACAATAATTTACTTCTTAAATGCCTGTTTACAATCCAGATTTGAATTTACAGGTCTTTCTTTTCTAAGGAGTAAAGGAACATACCTTAGATTGAATATATCATTAATTCCTATCAATTCAGGGATGTAAGTTCAAAGCCCTCTAATTATCTGTTTCCTTGTTGACTCTGTTGGTGACACCAAAACCAAAACCAAAACCAAAACCCAAAAAACCAAAAAAACAAGAGCTGCCTCCCATTTCTCGCCGGAGGCCTGTCATTCCAGAGCTGGCATGTCAAACTGAGAGAAAACTAAGCTCTGCTTAAGACTGTGACACTTTTATAACAAGCTTTAGAACAGATCCTGAAAAGCCCTTTCTTAACTCTTGCTTGCATTTCTACACTATCGTAAGCTTTAATTAATAAATACACTCAACACTAAGAAGAGGTGACAGAGAGTTAATACAGGATTACATCTTTGCTTCCTCCTCAACCCACTTCCCCTCACTCAAAATATTTAAGTATCACTAATGCTTATCCATTTGGAATTCCTTTTATTAGATTACAAGTTTGGTTCCAAAGTCACACCTGTCATGTCTCAAACATCACACCAACTATTTCTTCTGTGTCTATTAAGTTATTTGACAGTGCAAAGGTGAAACTGTGGTTCCAGGGAATCCTCTTCTGTTTTCCTCTTCGAGTAATTATTCCATTAATTCGTGTTCAGCGTTGTGTTGTGGTCCTTGTTTAGGATGATGTTTACAATTTCGCCCTCATGCTCCTTCATGTGCTCCAAGAGACTTTCTTTACTGGTTGATTCAAAACCACAGATACAACAACAGAAGAGTAAAACGCAATATTCCATACCAGCAGGGGCCAGACTGGAGATTTTTTCTAAACTATATGAGGTATTATTTGTAGGGCTCAGTTTCTCATTCTCGTTGGGACCTACAACGTCACTGGGAGCCTGGGAAGTCAGTTCTGAAGATGACACCAAATTTTCTGAACTTCCAGTGATAGGATCAGCTTTCTCTTCACTGCTGTTTAATAAAGTCTTTCCAGGCGATTTCCCCAGAACTCTTCAAAACAAAACAAAACACACCAAACTTTGAGTGGGATATAACGTAGGACTAGTAGATTTAATCCTAGCTTTAGTTTATATATAGCAGTAAAGGGAGGGGGAGGATCAAATACCTGCCACTCTGTGAAATCGCGTCGTTAATAGCCTTGTTCACTTGTTCGTAGTTATAGTTTTGGTCACTCGCGTGCTTCCACATGTGAGACTTCAGAGAGGGAGGGTGGCTGCACACATACCCACACAAAGAGCATCTGAAGGACAGGCAGCCAAGAGTAAAATCAGAACGGTCCCATAGAATCATTTAAAATATTATAATGATTCTATAACAATTATTAAATTTCTTCTGAAGCCTTATCAGACATATCCTATTTCACTGAATCCAAGATGTCACTGATTCTAAAGAGGCATATTCGTTTCAGAGAGGTCCTAGAATGGATGTCCTAGAATCAGTCAATGAAAGGAGGTATTTTATATTACAAGGAATTTGTAAGAATCAAGACAAATATCTCAGATTATTTTAGCTATTACAATATTTGGAAAGATTTCTAATATAGTATTATAAAAAAATCTTTACTCTAAATGATTTAACCACACACACAAAGAAAAACTTACAAAATTAATACTTTATATAACTATTTCTTAAGAAAGCAAAAAGGAATTAACGCAATTCTAAAAGGTGACAATCATCCTTGCGTAAGAATTTTACGCACCTAAGGCTTTTGGTAAAATCATTGAAAGCATAGTCCACAAACTATTTCGTACACCAGAATATGCTCATCCTTTTAGGGGATGCTTATTTTAGGACTACAGACAGTTCAATATTAGGAAATTTATTATTATGATTCACCACTTGATCAGAAAAGTCCTATTTTCATTGTTGCTGAGATAATCTAAAAAATTCAATATCCATTAAAAAACTTACGAAAATCATTAAACAAAGACAAAATTATAAATAAAAGTATAATGAATCTGTATCACCCAGTGTCAATAATTATCGGAATTTCGCCAATCTTGTTTCATGTATTCTCCCAACTTAAACTTCCCTAATTTTTTTTTTTTTTAAGAAATATCTTTTTCAACTTAGGATCCAAACAAGATCTATGTATTGTATTTGGCTGGTATATACTGAAGTCTCTTTTAATCATACATTTATATGTTGAAGATACCAGGTCATTGGCTTATAGAATTTCTCATAGTAGGGACTGCACTGATGACTTTCTAATGACGTAGTTCATTTTGTTCCTATCTCCTGTTCTTATAACAGGCAGTGAGATCTAGAAAAGGGTTTCTCCACCTCAGCACTCGACATTTTGGGCTAGATAATTCTTTGTTGTAGGGGCTGTTTTGGGCATTTTAGGTTGTCTAGCAGTATCCTTGGTCTCTTGGTAGTAGCAGCCTCTCTCCCAGTTCTGACAAACAATGTCTCCAGACACTGCCAAATGTCCTGGGGCAGGGGGAGAACACCTCTGGTTGAGAATCACTGATCTAGAGGTTTCGTTAAATTCAAGGTCAGATTTTAAAAAATTCTTTTTTTTTTTTAAACAAATATGCTTCACGAGTACAGCTATGTATTTCCTACCACCACACTCAGGGGGCACTTAGATCAGGCTGACGACAACTAAACCCCAGGTACTAAACACAACGTACAATCTTTTTTTTTAGTAGCTTCCCCCTTCTCTTCCACACCAATATATGTTCTTGATAAAACTTCTCTACAAAATACTGTAGACAGGTAATTCTTCAACATGATAAAATATATCTATCCCAACTCCAAACCTAGTATATAAAGCTTAATGAGGAAACACTAGAAGCATTTCCATTAAGCCCAAGAACAAAATAAGAATGTTTGCTATCCCTATTATTTAGTGTTATGGAGGTACTAGTCAGTACAATTAGACAAGAGAAAGAAAGAAGAGGTATAAATATAAAGGAGAGAGTGAGAAGTTATTTGCAGATTATATAGTTACGTAAGTTGACAATCCAAAAGAAAAGCAAAAACTGTTATAAATAATAAGACAACTCATAAAGCTAACATTCCATACAGATCATCAACTTTCCTATATAAAAACAATATTAAAATGCTAGGAAGAAGGAAAAAACAATTTATAATAGCAATGGAAAAAATAACACACAGGAATAAGCCCATGTGTGTTTGTGTGTGGAGAGCCCTCACTTTGCATGGTTCTGATATGCATGAGTTTGTTACCATGGCTTAGTTAAATGTCACTGTCACCCAACAGCACGGTTCAAATTTCAGTTACTAACTGGCGTAGGTATGCTAACCGTGAGTAATCATAGAGCACAGGCCTCACTGGCAGCTCTTCAGTCCACTGTGTAAACAGAGAGGCATCGTGACCAGTGACGTCACTCCTTTCAAAGTCTGTCTGTGATCGGTCATTGTGCTTCCATTCAGTTCACTCAGACAGCAAAGCATGTAGTTGTGTTATCTCCTTGTCTCCCAGGGAGAAATCCACATGACATTTTATAAAAATGGATAATCAAAAGAGGAGAACTGGCCAACAAAAGTGTGGCAAAAAACCAAAAAGTGATAATGCTGGAAGCACATTTAGACACAAATGTAAATAAGTTACGGAACACACAGCTGACCACAGGAATGCTGCCACTGAAGAAACTCTGTGTATGAAGCCAGAGGATCTTGGTGAAGGCGAATTCAATGACACAGATGAGGCCTGTGGTTCCCAAAGGGAGTCATGCTGGCCAAAAATTCCACATTAAAGGAACTCTTAGAAATATTTCATGGTACCAAAAGGGCAAAGGATAAAATACTGAAGGCCGACCCATGCTTAGAACTCACAATCTGGCACGGCATAGAAAGGATGCTCACTCCACATCAAAAGGAACACAATGAGAACAAGTCAGGTAGTGTTCAAAATACTCTTGACAAGTTTCTTACAAAGAGATTAAAAAAAAAAACTTTAATTCTCAAAGTTTCTATGTTTTTAATTACAGTGTGCTATGACCTGAATACTTGTGGGCGCCCCCCTGAAATTCGTATGTTGAAACCTAACTTCCAAGGTGATGGTATTAAGAGGTGGGACCTTTGGATGGTGACTAGGTCTTGAGGATGGAACCCCTGTGAATGAAACTGTGCCCTCATGAAAGGACTGAGGGACCGCCTCTGCCACTGTGTGAGGATGCTGCTACAAGAGGACACCATTTTTGAAGCAGAGCAAACCCTCACCAGACACCAGATCAGCTGGTACCTTGATCTTGGACTTCCTAGTCTCCAGAACTGTGAGCAATAAACTTGCATTGTTTATAAATTACCTAGTCTAAGGTATTTTGATACAGCAGTCTTTACAGACTAAGACACAGTGCTATGGTTTGGATATGGTTTATCGCCATTAAAATTCAGGCTTTAATTTGATCCGCAGTATTGGGAGGTGGGGCCGAGTGGGAAGCATGTGGCGTGGTGCTGTTCTCGCTGTAGTGAGTTCTTGCTCTTCTGAGACTGGACTGGTTCTCACGGGCATGGATCAGTGCCCGAGAGAGAGGGTTGTTACAAGGCCAGGGCGCGCGCCCCTCAGTTTTTCTCTTCTTCACATATGTGCTCTTCCTTTCTCACCTCCTCTGCCTTGTTGTGAGAAATCATAAAAGCCCTCATCAAAAGCCAGGGCCATGCCCTTGAATTTATCCTGTAGCACTGTAAGCTTAAAAACGTCTTTTCTTATAAATTACCCAATCTTAGGTATTCTTTTATAGCAACAGAAAACTGACTCAGAAACATAGAGTTCTAAATAAATATTACTTTTCCTAGTTTTCATTTCCCTATATATTTATAACTGACAGTAAGGGAGGTTTTAATGTTTTAAGATAAAAATTTAAAGTTGATGGAACAATTGTAATTTTCCCCATTTATTTATTTTTTATTTTTCTGAGACAGAGTCTCACTCTCTTGCCTGGGGCAAGTGCCGTGGCATCAGCCTAGCTCACAGCAACCTCAGACTCCTGGGCTCAAGCAATCCTACTGTCTCAGCCTCCCGAGTAGCTGGGATTACAGGCATGCGCCACCATACCCGGCTAATTTTTTCTATATATATTGTTAGCTGTCCAATTAATTTCTTTCTATTTTTGGTAGAGACGGGGTCTCGCTCTTGCTCAGGCTGGTCTCGAACTCCTGAGCTCAGAACGATACGCCCGCCTCGGCCTCCCAGAGTGCTAGGATTACAGGCGTGAGCCACCGCGCCCGGCCTCCCCATTTATTATTAAGATCACTTTGCATGGTTCCAGCTTGCACGGTCACTGGTCATTTTTACTGCCCCAAGCTACTGTACAAACTGAGGACTACTTTTATACATACATAAACATATATGTGTGTATATATACACATGCACACATGCAAAACCAGAAATGTACATAATAATATGCACGAAGAAGAATTTAAAAATACTACTGAGATACAGAATGACCAGAATAAATGGAAAAGCCCATACTTGTATAAAGTTGTTAATTCTTTGTAAATAATCTAGAAGCTTAACATGATCCCAGTAAAATAACAGAATTATTTTACCAGGAAACTAGAAAAGCTGATTTTAACATTCATGTGTGTACATGCATTACCCATTTGTGAGATTGTGAAATACCTATTTGGTCTTGGACCTTGTTTTCAGGCACATAACTCCTAAATTCCTTAAAATTTCCAAATTAACGTCTTTTTGTATGCTAACGAGTTGACGGCAGGCAGCCCGTAGGTAGCTTCAGGATGAAGGCTGGTCATGGGAAGCACCAAGGCAGGATTAGACAGTTAGAACTTCCAGCCCCACCCTCCAACTTCCAAGGAGGGGAGAGGAATGAAGGTTAAGCTGATCACCAATGGCCAGTGGTTTAATCAATCGTGCCCACGTAGTAATGAAGCCTCCGCAAAGCCCAAAAGGACAGAGTTTGGAGAGCTTCCAGATAGTTGAACATACGCAGGTTCCTGGAGGGTGGTGTGCCCAGAGAGGACATGGAAGCGCCCCACCTCATCCTCCATATCTCATCCTATACATTGTCTCTTCATCTGTATTATAAAGGTTGTAACATCCTTTATAATAAACTAGTGTACGTAGTGTTTTGGAGGGTACCCAGTTGGTGTCAGCTGCAGAACCAGTTGCTTGGTTGGTCACATTACTCTTCTGTGTTGATTATCGTGGGGGTGAGAGTAGGGAAAAAACTGTTTTTATTTTTTCTACTCACCATTCAAAACAACAAGTAAGAAATTGAACTACCTACAAAATCTACATGCTTAATTCCAATTCCTCACCATTACTTCTCCCATAGATATGCAATTAAAAAAAATAATAAACACTGTGTAAACTACATCTGCTAAAGAACACGACCACTGCCTTAAGAGCGCTTTGTGTGTTCCTCCAAGGTCTCATACCCTTCCCTCCCCCAAAAGCACACCTGTCTGAATTTTGTATGATTTGCTTGCTTTCCCTTAGTTTTACTTCTGTGTATCACTAAACAACTGTTTGCATGTTTCTGAGTATATAAATAGACTCATGCTTAATGTGTTCTTCTGTGACTTGCTTCTGTATCTGTAGTTCAGTGTTTTTGAGATCCATGTCACAGACTTGGGCATCATATAATTAAAAAGAAAAAAAAAAAAGAGACCCATCCATGTTAACAGGTATAGCTCATTTACCTTACAGGGTACCTGCTTTTACTTTGATTTTTACCTCTGCAGTTTCTCGATTTCCCTGACAGAAACTGCAGAAGTAAAACATTTAAGATCTTCATCCAGCACATTAGTTGTCATTTAGAGAGTTGTTCAGGTTATCCAGTCTGCTCTGCTGTCTGAAATGAGAGCCCCCTGCTTATATAGATGGTTAGTTTAAATTGCTGAGCCAATTTTTGTTCCACTCAACTGGTCAGCAAATGCTGTCTTTATTTAAAATTTTTCTGATTATATAATCTATATTCCTTGTACAAAAATGGAATATACAGGCAAGTACAAAGACAAAAACTAAAAAACTACTTGCGTAACTTCCTGGTCTTTTTTAATGTACATATGTAGATCTGAGGCAAAGGTAGAATCATTCTATAGATTTTTAATCCTATTTTTGACAATGTTCCATGAGTATTTTCTGAAGTTAAGAATTATGCATTTTCAACAGGGTATAATGTTCCGTCCTATGAAAAGTATAATACAACCACTCTGCTAAGTAGCATAAAGTGAGAATGTTTTTGATCCTTTTGACTTTATAAACAATGCTACTGATATAACAAATACCTTGTACATCAATATAAATGCATTACTGATTACCCTTTAGGATAAAGTTCATTTTCCCCCCAAGAACCTTCAAGAATAATAAAGAAAAAATGAGCACTCATAGTTGGGATACAGAACATTCCCAAATTCCTCTGAGACCGTGTGCCCCACCTTGACTTCCTCCTCTTCCTTTTCCAGAGTTAAGAACATTCCTGGGCTGTGGGACACAGCCGTTTTTAAGGCTTTTGATCTGTACATATAGTACTCAGAGAAAGAAGAAATGACAGAAAACATGTTTTGACAGTATGGTACGGGGATAAAAACAGAAACACAGACCAATGCAACAGAACAGAGAACCCACAAATAAATCTAAACACATATGGTTGACTAATTTTTGACAAGGGCACCAAGAGGACACAATGAGGAAAGAACAGTCTCTTCAACAAATGGTGCCAGGAATACTGGATGTCCACATGCAGAAGAATGAAACTGGACCTGTATCTTATACCACACACAAAAATCAACTCCCAAATGGATAAAGTTCCTAAATGTAAAACCAGAAACCGTAAAACTCCTAGAAGAGAATTTAGGGGAAAATCTCCTTGACATGGGTGTTGGCAGTGATTTTTTGAACATGACACACCAACAGCTCAGGCTACAAAAGCAAAAATAAACAAATGGGAGGCCGGGCACGGTGGCTCACGCCTGTAATCCTAGCACTCTGGGAGGCCGAGGCGGGCGGATCATCCTGAGCTCAGGAGTTCGAGACCAGCCTGAGCAAGAGCGAGACCCCGTCTCTACCAAAAAAAAAATAGAAAGAAATTAATTGGACAGCTAAAAATATATATAGAAAAAAATTAGCCGGGCATGGCGGTGCATGCCTGTAGTCCCAGCTACTCGGGAGGCTGAGACAGTAGGATTGCTCGAGCCCAGGAGTTTGAGGTTGCTGTGAGCCAGGCTGACGCCACAGCACTCGCCCCAGGCAAGAGACTGAGACTCTGTCTCACAAAAAAAAAAAAAAAAAAAAAAAAAACAAATGGGACTACACCAAACTAAAAAGCTTCTGTACTGCAGAGAAAGCAATCAACAAAATGAAAAGGCAACCTAGGGACAGGGAAAAAATATTTGCAAACTACATAAGGAGTTAATATCCAAAATTTATAAAGAACTCTTATAACTCAATAGCAGAAAAACAAATAATCTGATTAAAAAAATGAACAAAAGATCTGAACAGGTATTTCTCCAAAGGCAACATAAAAATGGCCAAGGTGTATATGAAAAGGTGGTCAACATCACTAATCATCAGGGACGTACAAATTAAACCACTATGAAATTATCACCTCACACCCATTAGGATGGCTATTATCAAAAAGATAACAGTTCCTTCAGAGTAGAGGGGGAAAAAAAAAAAGACAAAGAAAAAAACAGATAACAAGTGTTGGCAAGGGTGCGGGGCAAAGGAAATCCTAGCATACTGTTGGTGGGAATGTAGATTGGTACAGCCATGAAAGACACTATGGAGGTTCATAAAGAAATTAACATTAGAACTGCCACATGACCCGGCAATCCCTCTTCTGGGTCTGTGACTGAAGGAGAAGTCACCACCTCGTACAGATGGCTGCACTCCCGTGTTTACTGCAGCATCGCGCACAGCAGCTGAGATACGGAAACAACCCACGTGTCCACTGATGGACAGATAAAGAAGTTGTAGCGTAGAAATACAATGGAATATTATTCAGCCTTAAAAAAGGAGATCCTGCCATTTATCATCACACGGATGGACCTGGTGGACATCATGCTGTGTGAAACAAGCAAGACACACAAAGACAAATACTGCATGATCTCACTTATGTGTGGAATTCAAAAAAGGAAAAGTCAAATACACAGAGATAGAGAATAAAATAGTGGTTATGGGGTGGGGGAGGGGGAAGAAATGGGGGCAGGTAGGCCAAAGGATGCGACGTAGCAGATATGTAGGATGAACGTGTCCAGAGATCTAATGCAGCAGTCCCCAACCTTTCTGGCACCAGGGACGGTTTTATGGAAGACAATTTTTCCACGAACAGCAGGTGGGGGAGGTGGGGAGATGGGGGGGCGGGGGCCCAGGCAGGGGTGGAGCTGAGACAGTGATGCACGACCCTGTTTTCTTAACAGGCCACAAATCAGTACCCGGCCATGGCCTGGGGGTTGGGGACTGCAGATCTAATGTACAACATGAGGACTATAGTTAAAATTTTATAGTATTAGGGATTTTTGCTAAGTAAGTAGATTTAGCTGTTCTTGTCACAAAAATAAGTAAACTATGGAAGATGACAGGTGAATTTGCTTCACTGTAGTAACCATTTTACCATCTATATGCATCCTGTAACATTATGTTATAAACCTCAAATATATACAATAAAATATATTAAAAAAAGAAAGTAACATTTTATAACAGGCTATGTCTAACAAATCATGTCTGACCACCTCGCCAGCAGACCGGTAACGTCCACATTTCCATTTAGGATAAATCGCTTCTTCCTGCCCCACCCCATCCACTGGGCGAAAAAAATCTAAACCAAAACAAAACTGTATTGACAAAAGAATGGCGGCAGCAGGGGCGCGTTTATCATGACATCATCTGCCACAATTTCGTTTTGCTCCCTTGGTGGAACTGCCTGGTGCTCCTGATGATGGACCCATTTGGTTCTTCAATTATTCAAGTCTATCAAGGCAAAGTCACACCTGTGACACGAGGAAATACGTAAACACCCTAACAACTCAATTGCTGGTCTCCTCAAGTAGCTGTAAATAAGGCCACCACTGGCCCAAAACACTGGAATGCCAAAATGAACACAATTTCTAAGTCAACCAATAAAACCCCACCCGTATCAGTATGGAAAATTATTTTTTCCCGACGCAAGGAGGCTATTTTGGCAACCAAAAGAAAGCCGGCACAGAAACACGACATGAGACTTCTCACAACCTGGCTAAAAAGCTTGAGACTGAATTTTTTTGCAGGTTTCTCCCATTGCTAATGTCAGCTACTTCACTGTCAGAACCCCAAGGAGATAAGGATATCGTCAAACACCCCCATTTCTTTGGCCTGGGGCCTTACCTGGTTACTTTCCGGGTCTGATTCAATTAGGACACTGCCTCTGAAGGGTGAGGCAGAAGAAAGCAGACAATGGATGTCCCACAAGGTTTGGGGTGGCTTGAGCATGATTAAAACACACATACCAGGATTTCAATAGAAAATACGAACAGGGTTTGTCTTACCACATTCATTTTTTATGCATTTAAATAAATAAATAAAGCCCAGAAAAACAGCCACTTCAAATTTTGTGATGAACTTGAGAAGTCTTTATATGCCACTGTGAAAAACAAATTCATCGCTTTGAAACAAAACATATTTCTTCCCACCAAATTAAACTACCTGCTAAAGTGTTTTCCTTAAAACAAATTCAAGTGTTTCAGAGACGTGAGTTTGTCCCCAAGCCAACAGCACTGACTACAAAGTCAGTATGCCCACAGACTAAGAGTGAACTTAAGTCTGTAACTGTGGTGCAAGTGATGGTATGTGACTTCCAAGGCTGGGTCACAAAAGGCAATACAGCTTCTGCCCACTTCCTATCCGAGAAGGTTCTTTGTGGGACTAGCATCCTTGCAAAGTCCACGAGGAGAAATCACATGTGTGTGTTCCAGCTTGAGGCCCAACCAACAGCCAGCACCGGCCACCAGCCAGCACCGGCCACCAGCCTGTGGTGAGGGAGCCTTCAGATGACTGCAACACCCAACTGTCTTCCCTGCGGAGACCCGAGACTGTACGGGACAGAGACGAGCCATTCTACGGTGCCCTTTCCAAACTCCTGACCCACAGAATCCCTGAGCGTAAGGGAATGGATGATGTTTCACACCAGGTGGCGGTGGTCTGGCATGCAGCAGCAGTACACTTCATGAAGAGATCTCCCTGGCATGGCACAGACAGGTAGGATGGCATGGTCATTAGGAGCCAGGGTTCAGGCCTGAGGAAAGTTATTTAACTTATTCCAGCCTCTGTTTCCATATCTACAACACAGGAGTAGTAATTATTCCCAAGTACTGGGCTGTTGTGAGGATTAAGTGAGCTGACATATATGGAGCACTTAGCACACTGCCCTGGCCCGCAAGTCTTCTCAAAAATGTTAGCTATTGTTATTTCTACTACATTTATTCAAAGATCGTATCATGACTGACCATACTGAGAGGCAACCTGTCATTCCTATTCCAAACTGTCATTCCCACTGCTTAAAATCTTTCTGGAATTTTTTGAGATTTCTCTTTAGTTTTTGTGCAATACTAGAAAATTGGGCTCATTAATACATAGGCACACAGTATTCTCAGCCCAGCTGATGTACCATCCCTGAGAATCACACACGTTTTTGTTTCTGTATTGTCATCTACCTTGCTCACCAGACTATTTAAGAAAAAAAAAAACGACAAGCCCTAAACACAAAGAAAAAGATTAATAGACTTGAGTGCATTAAAACTAGAAATTTCTGTTCATCAAAAGACATCACTGAGAGGGTAGAAAGGCAAGCCATAGTTAAGAAGATAGCTGTAGGGCCGGTGGCTCACGCCTGTAATCCTAGCACTCTGGGAGGCCGAGGCGGGTGGATCATTCTGAGCTCAGGAGTTCGAGACCAGCCTGAGCAAGAGCGAGACCCCATCTCTACCAAAAATAGAAAGAAATTAATTGGACAGCTAAAAATATATATAGAAAAAAATTAGCCGGGCATGGTGGCACATGCCTGTAGTCCCAGCTTCTTGGGAGGCTGAGGCAGGAAGATAGCTTGAGCCCAGGAGTTTGAGGTTGCAGTGAGCTATGATGACACCACCACTGCATGCTAGCTGCGGCGACAGAAGGAGACTCTGCCCCTGCCCCAGAATAAAATAAAATAAATAGCAGGTATAACTATAACTGGAGTATGTTTTACACAGAATAAAAACGAAGTTAGCTGCATTTGACAGCAATTGGGATGGGATGATGCCATTTTAATCTTCACCTGTCCTTACACAGGAATGGAAAACAGCTCTCTTCATTCTGTAGTAAGGACAGGGTTTCTGAGACGACCTCATGACTTCATGAGCAAAAAAGGGAGCCAGCCCCTTCAGTACATCAGGTAACATAAATATAATCTTATTCAATCTCCACAAAGCCTTCTGAGGCAGTATTCTCCCCAGTTTCATATGGGAAAGGAGGCTTAGCTAGGAACAACATTCCCACGGTCACCAGTAGGGTATTAGAGGTGCACAGTCCACACCTGGGAACTTTCTAAAGCATGGATGCTCGCCAAGACACTGCCTTTAAAGCAGCCAGACGTGGCATGGGGACCTCAGCAGTGACAATAGTGGGCACAGCATCTCTTGTAAAGTAGGCTACCTACTCGGGAACAGAATTATTCTTCGTTTCCCAAATGATGAAAGGTCAACAGCCTTTTCTTCTCTCTCTCCTTTTTTTGTTAGACAATGAATCGTTAAGAAGGGATGAGAATAAAAGCTGGGCCCAGTAACTATTAGACAGCTACCCTTCACTGGCTGTTTATTATGCGCTAGTACCTTACATGGTATTGCATTTAATCCTCACAACCTTCAACATCCTCATTCTATAAATGACAAAACCAAGCACAGAGAGGTGAAACAGTTTGTTCAAGTTCACACATCCCACAAGTGTGAGAGCTCAGATTCAATCCCAGGATTATCTGCCCCCAGCCAGGCCCATATGAAGCTGTACTGCCCAGATGCATAGATGGGGCCAGTGAAGGACTGGAATGGCAGCATAAAAAGCAAAGGAACAGGTATTGCCACTGTATAAAATCTATTATATTACATAACAGGCACATTGAAGTACATGATAAACCTTTTGTACCCTTGTGCAAAGTCTAGGAGTTGTGCAACAATGCATTCTTGCTCTGTAAGAAATTCATCACTGCTACTTGTGAGCATGTTTCTTAAAATTTAAGGAAAATCCGAAATGCACAGAGTAAGAACTCTGAGAAAACAAGACCTAACTCTAACCATAAGTGCGCCAGGCTACAAAATTGAATGAAGCAGATATGAAATAAATCAGAAAAACTACTGCAATCCTTACATTAAATCAGACATTAAGAAGGCTACGCTTACTAGCTCAGCTTAAGGCAAACAGTACGTGACAGTGAAGAAAAACTCCTAGAAACATATTGGAATAGAACACATTAATCCATAATACTCTGCAGAGTGCAAATCCCATGAAAATAAATATCTATTTAAAGAGGGTGAAAAGGGAAGTTACAAGGTTAGAAAATAAGACTTATGAGAAAAACCTGGTAATAATTACTTGGAGGAAGGCATGACATTTTTTCTAAGACATAAACACTCAGGCCAAAACCACTGACAAAGAGGGATGTGAATAAATTTGGAAAACTGTAAGAGACTTCTCAGATGTTACATGTAGAGGATTCTCATAGGATGTTGCCTACTGGTAGGAAGATCCTAGGACAACTGCAACCAATTCTATGAGTCTGTGAATATTTTAAGAACATAAGAAAACATCCCTAAGACATTGAAAGTTATCAAAATGAATCTTTCAGCTGTAACACTAATCTATTCAGGCAGATGTGAAACTCTCCTCTGCAGAACCAGAATCAATCATTAACCTCTCATAAATTTATCATGATCATGCATTTTACAGTTCACCTGTTTATTGTCTACAAACTCCACGACGGCAAAGATGAGGCCTTTTTTGTTATGACTGTAGTTCAAGGACTTAGCACAGCCCCTGGAACATAGTATTTGTTCAATAAATATTTCTCAATAAATGAAAGAACAGAATAACTCTACATTCAGAAAATGTTATTTTATTCTTGCCCGAATCACATGAATTTGACACAAAGCTTTTCCCTCCTATCAGGTAAACTAATGTCCCGTTTCCATCACGTTCTAGACATTTCCCAGGGTAAATTATGAATGGATACATGTTGATCTCACCTATCATTCCTTATCTAGAATTTTATGGCACCGAGTTACTGTTAATAATGGTCTTCACTGTACTCTGGGGCAAAAATCTTTCTTAGGAATTCTAGTTATGAAAACATTTGAAATAAAAGTAGACACTGAGGTAAGTTCAAATACCTTCCACAGACTTTGCAAACAGGCACTGTCTGAAGAGTAATTATAAATAAGTCTGCTGGTTAGCAAATTAAGCACGTACTAGGTATTTAAAACCATATATAGAGAGAGTGCCACACTACAGAATCAAATAATGACCTTTTTGGCACAGTCTGTCAGGTTTTCATTTAGATGAATAGAGTAACTTTCACATGCTCACTTGTATCATGCTTATAAAACCCAGAGACAGAATTAAAACGTGAAACAAGTTTTGCCAAGAGGGTTAAAAGAATTCATGCCCGTGGGCCTACCACTGTCAGTCATGGTGATGGGTTAGTGCTGTGCATACCCTGATGTTCCACCATGGCTGCAGGGAAAACAAACTGCTCTGTGACAGCTGGACAAACTCTTTGCACCTTTACTATACATAAACCACAAATAGTTTATTCTCAAGAGGCAAAGTTCATTTAAGAAATAGTGATCTGTTTATCGGCCTACCTTAATTCACTGACAATACTTGTTTTCTGAAAATACATATTTGAATTTGCTTTTGTGAAAAATCAAACTAAACGACTTTATTCTACACACAATAGCTTAATTTTCAAAACTGGAATCTTTCATAGAAAATTTTATTGCCTTTTAGTTTCAAGGATCTTTTGCTGGAATACTGAGTACCTAACAGCCAAATTACTGAAATGTACTCCAAAGCACTGAAAATTACCATGATAATTTATATCCAAATGAAACAAAAACATAAATCTGACAGATAAAGCATCTTCCTATATATTTTTTTTTTTGAGACAGAGTCTCATTCTGTTGCCCTGGCTAGAGTGAGTGCCATGGCGTTAGCCTAGCTCATAGCAACCTCAAACTCCTGGGCTCAAGCAATCCTACTGCCTCAGCCTCCCGAGTAGCTGGGACTACAGGCATGCGCCACCATGCCCGGCTAATTTTTTCTATATATTTTTAGTTGTCCAGATAATTTCTTTCTATTTTTTTTTAGTAGAGACGGGGTCTCGCTCTTGCTCAGGCTGGTCTCGAACTCCTGAGCTCAAACAATCCGCCTGCCTCGGCCTCCCAGAGTGCTAGGATTACAGGCGTGAGCCACTGCACCCAGCCCATCTTCCTATATTTTAACTAGACAAAAGCTCTATTGTCCCAAGACTCAAACTTAAAGTTCATGTTCCTTAACGAGGTAAACAAGCTTATAAAACCAATAAAAGTTTCTTGGTTCTTAACCTATGTTTCAGTAAGTGCTATGAATTTTTGATTATTTCTATTTTATTTCGTTACTACAAAATATTTTAATGCAAGTATTAAAATTCTAGGATTGTCACACTTACCTGTACGGCTTATCAGAATTATGGATTCGTCTGTGGTTTCTCACACCAACGTATGTGGTACTTGTATAGTCACACACATCACATCTATACTGTTTCTGGACTGAAGACTTATTCCCTAGACAAAGTATTTCAGAGTTTTAGCAGCATGTTTTGATAAGATTTAAATGACAGCATTTACATTCCATTATAAATGAACATTTATACCACACAGTAGTAGTAACATTCCAATCAAGGCTTTCTCACTGTTTAAATTTAACAAGTTTGAAGTGGTTTTACAGGTTCTCCTGCGTCAGTTGATATAAACTGAGTATCATCTCTAACCTATAAAGCTAGATAGTTTGGGTTAGTTTCTGCATAACTTTGTACAAAATTCTAAATTATAATGAACTTGCTTCCTGCTGACTATGTAGCAGCTACATTAACCAGAGACATGCTGTTGATCTGTATCAACAAATAGGTGCTACTCTAATCAATACTGGATATATTGTCTTAAGGAAACAGAGATTCTCCAACAAGCTGTAATTTAATACTATAATCCAATATTATGAAGTGTGGCTATGAAGCATATATGACAAACTCAATATAAAAAGCCTAAAGCTTTCTCACCCTGTGGGTTTTCTTTCTTTACAACTAAATGTCAGCCAACTGCATCATGGAAGAAAAAGCACCTGCAAATTATTAAGTGCTATTTAATATAGTATAATTCTATCTAGTAAACTGACAGGATACAGAGACCAAGGTTACGACTAACATGAATATGTAGCTCCCTGAAATGCAGGAAACAGAGATCCAATGCAAACAGGCCATGCTTCTAAACTCGCTCTGCAACAAGAGGGCTGGGCAATTAAAGTCAGGCTGGGCTTGTGACAATCCAAGTTGAACGATCTGATCGTATCAAAGTGTTTCCTGAAGACATTTAATGCTTTGTTTGCTCTCTGTCAGCATATGGTCCACGGGCTGCTCACACCTGACCGCTTCATGTTCAGACACAAAGCAGGCTTGGAGGCTCAAGAGCAAGCAGAGCAGGAAGAGCTGTGTCCCTTGGCAGGAAGAAAGCTCAGGTGGAACACTAGCACACAGTGCGCAAAAGAAAAATTAACGGTACAAAAGAAAACCCACACTGAAAGTTCAACAAAGAAAATCCTTAAGTTAAATTTAAGCTTTCTAAAATTGAAACTTTCTTTTGCTAATAACTACTGCCAGGCAGAACAAAATGTCCTAATTTCCTGGTATAAATCTACAACATTAATATACACACTAATCATAATTATAATCTAAGTATTGCTCTTAATTGGTAGGTTAAAAACTTGGACTTGATTACAAATGGCACTGTTCCAAATACAGTTTTAAAAAAATCCTGAAAAAATGAAGCGTGAAATATTGGATAATGGTTTTGTGTGAGAAATATTACAGATCAATGACAACTAATAAAACTGACAGATGGAAAAACTTAATATAGCACGGAATGAGAGCCTGTGCTACTTCACGCAACTGTTTCCAATGGAAAGAATATTGGATTTAAAGTTCAAAAACTTGGGCTTAGTCCTTGCTCTGCCACTTACTACCAGTATGATCACGGGTAAATTATGTTGCCTCTTGGGGTCTCAGTTTTCTCATCTACAAGATGGAAACACTAGAACCTCGTGCTGTGGTTTAGTAAGTCCTGCATTTTTCCTTCACCAAAGTCTGTGCATTACCGGCATGTCTGGGTAAAGTCTCTGCCCTATCACTAAGCTGTAGATTCCCTGAGGGCAAGGATGTGCTTGTTTTGTTTATACTGAATCCCCAGGGCTTGGTAAATTACAGGTTTCCAATAAAAAACAATTTAGTTGAATTTCATAAAGAAGGAGCCTATGAAAGTGCTTTGCCCAGGGTTCTGTCAGAGCACCTGTGGTGTCTGCTGTTGTACCCATCAGTCCAGTTGTTTTCTTCATGGAGCTGGGTTCCTCAAGGGCAGTGACGCCCTTCATTGTACTCCCAGTACGTAGCTCAGTATCCAGCTCAACACAGGCACGCCATGCCTGTTGGCCGAATGAATGTCTGACACACAATTATACTCAATCTCTAAGTTGAAAACATGCCCTAAGGTATCTGTGCTATCATAATGGGCAGAAACAGAGACCACAGAGGCACACATCTCCCTTCTAGTTTAATAAATTTACTAAATGGTTAAAGATGTTTTAACAAAATATAGATTATTATTACCTTCTTTGTAGGCTAAAAATTTGTTCTTTGGCCTGACAACCAGATTTCAAAATATCTAATATTGAATTAATAAAGTACCCACCCACATGTAAGTAGGAAGGAAGACAGTCATCTGAACTGTTAGTACCGTGACAGAAGAAAGCAAATGGAGCCTCGTGGGGTGAAAAAAGGCATCGCAAGCAGTTTAAAATCCATACATTTATCCGTAAGAAAAAGGTACGATCCACGCACGAAGAAAAGAAGCTGCAAAATGGAATCGGTGAATAGACACTAATACTGTGGAGCTGGAAATGGTTTAATTTTGAGTTGACTTAATCTTTTTATTAAAATTGTGAATTTTAATCTGTTAACTCATTGAGACAGTTTTATTTTTGACTTTTGAAGTCAAAAATTTTTGTTAAGCTGGTGCTGGGAAAGCCATATTCCAGCACTGGCATTAACTGCAGGTGGTGCCACTGAGTAGTACGTACTTTATTCCTTCATTAGGGATTTATGGTCCAATCATATCAAATGTTTTAATGTCTCCTTTAAAGGGGATATGGAAACATAATGAATTAAAATAAAAGGAGGCATTCAGGGCTATTTTGTAAAGAGGAAACAAAACTGTTTTAGCTCAGCCATCTATCGCAGAAACAGATGCCATGTCATAAACTCCTTTTGTTTTGGATAGTTTTACAGGGATGACATCTGTTTGACAAGGGAATTTTGGTGCTACAGTGGTGTCAAAATCAGTTCTTTCAGAAACATTCTAGAATCAGTTATGCTTTCTGGGGTATAATTTAATGAAACATTATGGTAAAACATTTCACTCTGTAGTCGTTTCTAACTTTAATTCTTAGCAAGTCTAAAAAGGAAAGTCACCCCAATATGTTTTATTTCCCATAAACACTATGTGCTCCACTTGAGACATTTAAAGTATATCAATTTAAGTGAGCTGAAGCAAGGAAGCACAGCTTAGTGCACTTTATCCCTAATTCTCCGGATGTGGCATCCGCCTTTTCATGGAACTCTAATTAAATCTTTTGATTCTAATATTCCTATTACCAGAAACTCAGCCGACTGGTACCTAACTAGTACATAAAAAGATCGTGTGTGTGTGTTTTTTAAAATAATGCAGATGAAATCTGGCAGTCATACTTGGATAAGAACAAGATCACAGCAGGAAGCCTCAGTTAAAGTTTGAGGTGGGGGCCCACCATCTGCAAAAGTTGTATTCTCAGTAGGTCAATTGGTACCGAGAGACGGAGAGGAGGTTTTCTTTCTCTGTGGCAGCTTCTCCTGCTTGCTGGTACGGCACCTTCCAGGGGTCTGTGCTGTAGCTGGGCTCGTACAGGACAACATAAATTTCAACTGTACTATCTACCTACACAGCTGAAGCTGAGCCCTTACTAATCTAGTGTTTCTTACCTAGGACCTAGCAAGAATTTACTTCATTTAGCACTCGGCATTTCCTCAGAAACAAAGACAAGATTCACTCACATCCATAATGTAAAAATAGGGGAGAACTCATACACTTTAGTCCTGAAAATAACCCACATGACAACTAAGGGCATTTTTACTTCGTGTGCTAGTCACTGCAGCCTGTATAAAAAAATATTAACACACAGATACCTTCCTGAACACACTTTCCGTCGGTTGTATCACTGGCAATTCCTGACTCGTTAGAAGTTGCTACTGACACGGTATCGGGAAGACTGTGTTGCTCCCTCTCATGATTCCTCAGTTGACTCTAAAAAATGGAGAGAATATATAATTTTCAGTAAATACACATGTCCAATTACTAGGAGGCCATAGAAAGGGTTTATTGCTTTCGTGGCCTAGTACCTAGAATATATTACCAATATGTAAAAATCAATTCTGATTAACTGATATATTTGACAATTTATAGAAACAAATACATTAGATAAATCATCGTCTCTTCGAAAAGGCAGTTCCTCTTTCATATTCTCCAAAACGCAGTCACCGCTGTTGTAGGTGGTTTTTGTGCATGGCATGCGCATGCTTACTGACCCGCTCGCCGCAGGCCCAGAGGAGAAAAGAGCAGTGTTCAGAATAATGCCGCACTTTCACGAAAGTAAATCCGCATCAGTAATCGCTGGACTCCTGATATTTGCCTTTAAATATCAACTAAATGTGTTAGAGAGACCTAACTGGAACTGTTCCTCCAGTCATCTCCTCCTCTTCTACTTTCACCCCCATGAATCAAGAGTACAGCAGCAAAAGAAGCTCCTGGAAACTTCTGGAACTTGCATTTTAGCTCATTTGGACGTGCTACTTGGAATTTCATGAGGGCAATCCAGGCAGCACTGAATCTCAGACTCAAAGGCTTTTTTTTTGAGACAGAGTCTTGCTCTGTTGCCCGGGCTAGAGTGCCATGGCATCATCCTAGCTCACAGCAACCTCAAACTCTTGGGTTCAAGAGATCCTCCTGCCTCAGCCTCCCGAGTAGCTGGGACTACAGGCATGTGCCACCATGCCCAGCTAATTTTTTCTATATATTTTTAGCTGTCCGATTAATTTCTTCCTATTTTTAGTAGAGACGGGGTCTCGCTCTTGCTCAGGCTGGTCTCGAACTCCTGAGCTCAAACAATCCGCCCGCCTCGGCCTCCCAGAGTGCTAGGATTACAGGTGTGAGCCACCGTGCCCGGCCTTCAAAGGCTTTTTTTATTCCTGGTTACCTTTTACCACCAGCTAGACCCCAACTCTGGGTAGTCTGACAGAAAAAGTCTACATCCCAGTTAGCCCTTTAGGATACATTTTTAAAACATTTTCAAAGAGTCACCTGCCCCACAGAAGAAGAAAAATTCTAAACCAAGGAATCAATGAATGCAAGTTTCCTGTACAAAAGAATGATTTCATACAGGCTATTGGCTTTCAGGTCAGCACATGAGATAAAAACACAGTAAAAATTACCCTTTGAAGTCCTTTAAACTGGCTGTAAAAAACAGTGTATGTGGCTCTATTTTCACTGTACTGCCTTTCAGTAAGTCCAACATAGCCCATTTTCCCTTCTGTAATGATACAAATTACTGTTGGCTGTGTAGCAGCTGAAACGAATGACTTGCATTTTGGGGCCATGTAAGATGAAAAACACGTATTTTTTACCTTGATGATACATGGTTAAATTTGTGTAAGTCAAATGTGTGTATCACATCAATCCACTGTACATTCCCTTGTAACTGAAAATCAACACTTAAACAATATATATATGCACTAAAACACTAATAAACACAGAAGTTGTTTAAGGAGGCAGAAGGCAGGGGGAAGATTTCAGCAGCAGAAATTCTGAAGGCCTAGATTTCAGTCCCAACTTTAACACTAATTAGCTGGGATCCCCGGGGCAAAGTGTCAAACTTATCTGGGACTCAGTTTCCTTATCTATAAAACGAGGTGGCTGGATTAGATCTACAAAGTTCCCGCCTCACTCTACAAGTCTAAGGTCCTCTGAAAGATTTCATCAACCACGGCTTACCTTGTAATGGAAAGAGTCTTCACACCGCTTGCACTGGTATGTTCTAGTTTTACAGTGGTTGATCATGTGGCTCTCCAAATCTTTGCTGTTGTCAGCTATGTGCTCGCAGATGGGACACTGGTAAGGCTGTCTCTGTCGATGGACTCGCAAATGCTGCTTGATGTAGCCTTTGTTACCGCTGGTGTAGTGACACAAGCGGCAACGGTAGGGTCGCTCGGCGTTAGGGATGTACTCCACCACGTTGCTTCCCGACAAACCAGTATCGCTGTTGGGTTGGCACTGGGCGTTGTCCTGCAACTCTTTCAAAATATCATCGTCTGAAGCATTTTGGTCTGTCCTTTCTCTCAATTTTTCAATTACGGTGAGTAAGGACATGCTGATGCCTGTCTTAACCTGCCCGACTGACAATTCCTGCCTTCCCTCCGGGAGCGCTACCAAGGTAGAGTTACTTTGGTTAAAACTAGTTAATCCATCTGGAGAGTTTTTAAGTGGTGACATCATTTTTGAATATGCTGCCAAGGTACTATCTACTTGCCTTTGTCCAGTATCTGGGTCTAAAAGGTTTATATCCCCATAGTGCCCGAGGTTGGCTCTTGTAAGTTCTGCAGCTCTTATAGGCATCGTGACGAGGGCTTCTGCAGCTAGCGAGTGTAGTCTAAGAGACTCCGAATTTGTCCTTCTTCGGCCTGGCGGGGCATTCTCATCAGGGGTCAGGCCTTTATTTATCAACTCGTCTTTCTTCTCTGCATTGCTCCAGCCTATGATCAATCCCCCAATATCAACGGTACATTTATCGGCGTGATAAACATCATCCGTTCCTTCACACCCCATCTGGGCTTCTGCCTGGCTCAGGTTTTTCCCCTCTTCGATTTCCGCATTCATGAGGAAATGTTTCTGTGACAGAGTTTCTTCAGCACCTGGCAATCGCTCCACTATCACATTAACGTGACCTTTTTTATTTGGGCTACTGCTAATGATTTTCTGTGCTGATGAAAGTAGGCTATCGGCAATCAGATTCTCCTCCGCGTCCGAAATCACCTCTAGCATTTCTTCCTCACTAGCGTCAAGGGTGACCGACTGACTTAGGTGTACTCCCCTTTCTGCACTCTGTTCTAAAGGAGATGACGACGGTAACTGTTCTGAACTGCAAATCTGCACTTGTACTGATGGCCCATTGTGGATACTCAGTTCACTGTCTCCAATGGCAATGACGACTGCATCGACCCCACCAGGTGTGGCAGCCACTGAAGAATCCAGCAAGCCCAGGGGCTCATTTTCATTTTCAAAGATTGGATAGGAGCAATCAACTTCCCCAGCATGTTTCCAAGCATGTGTTTTCAACATCCTCTGCTGGCCACAAGTATAACTACAAAACAAGCAGCGATACATGCCGTATTGTTCATATGCATACCATTTCCTCCTACCCATTTCTGCCACGGACGAAGTTTGGATAGTATGAGTTTGCGGACTGTCCACATTTACTGGGACATCAGGAATAGGTTCATTATTTCTTTCTGTTGTTCTCTGACATAAGGAGTTGGAAGGGCTTACGCACTGCTGGGCTTTGGATTGAGTGAGACTACTGGCATCATTTTCATGGTCATTTACCACGTGAGCTTCAAGTTCCTCTTGGCTTTTAGATGTGATATGGCACTCTGAGCACATCAATATCACTTCATTCTGCTGACCATGCTGCTTAATATGATCTTTTAACACAGGAAAAGATGATGACAGAAACTTACAAAGGCTGCACTGGTAAGACATAGCCTTCCAGTCATTCTGGGCAGGAGAGTCAGCGGTAAGATTTGTTTGTGACATCTCAGCCCTTCTAATAGCAGCAGCAGGTGACTGGGTTACTTTAGCTGGAATCTCACAGAGTTCTTGGGTTTCAAGAGAGCGTGTTGTGGCACTTGACCGTGTGCGTTTTTTCCCAATTAAAAGACATTTTTGTGACTTTTCATGTTCCACTATCTTGCTTAACTTCTGGATAACATGAATTAATGGATCTGTTTTAGCTTTTCTTTGTTCATCAATTTCCAGTGAAGGACTGATGATACTTTCAGCAGTCAATATAGCTTCTTGCTCTCCAATATCTGGCACCAACATGGCAACACTGCTGCTTTCTTCCATATCTAAAAAGGGTGACATACAACAGAAAAAATACAGGTTACAGGATAATTACAGGCATGTAATTCAGGAACTATATGCCAATTTTAAGCTAATCGTAGTCTTTTCTAAGATGGGAGCTCTGTATCAATGTACCGGGCTATTCCCAGTATAGACAAATTGTTCAGAATTTCCTTTGGAATGCAATCTCCTGTAAAGACTGATGAGGAAGATCTTTCCATCCTTCCCTTGTTTCTTTGGAAATGACTTTAACCACATTTATCTCGATTTTTCTTCACTTTCTTTGCCCTTGACATCCAGATGAACCCAATCAGTACACCCTTTTGCACAATGCCAAGGAAAAAGACTCTTATTCCCTGATTAAAGGAATATCGCGTTCTCATGGAATGGGGAACCACCTCAAGTTACTGAGAAACAACATTCTATAAAGCCCATGATTGATACAATTCTTTTTTTAAAATTTTTATTTGTTTTTTTTAGAGACGCACTCTTGTCAGGCTAGTTTCCAACTCCTGAGCTCAAGCGATCCTCCGCCTTGGACTCCCGAAGTGCTAGTATTACAGGAGTGAACCACTGTGCCCGGCCCGATTGATAAGATTCTTGAGAAACTATTCTTACACCAAATAACTGTAGTTTTATTACTAGAATCATAAATTTCTGTTTTTTTCCTCTCCAAATTGTGAAACCATAGTCATTTAACCTATTGTAAAGGGCACAGTGAATTTTGAGAAGTACTATGCAAATGAAACTAAATAAAAGCAATGATCCAGTTCCTACTTTTACTTCCTTTGATTTATCTTCCTGAAAATAAACCACAAACTATGCTGTGGTTTTTTTCTAGAGGTCACATTAATGGTCAACTATTACTCATACCCACATATGTGTATTTTTTTTTTTTCCCTGAAAGGGAAAAGGGCATCAGAGAAGGAAAAAGTTTACATCCCAGTTGTATTTCAGGTCCAGATATGAACAGAGTCCTTAGAAAAGGTTATTTGTAGGTTCTAATAATGCATTATGGCCAAGGAAGTCACTAAACATAAAATACTCATAAATCTTTCTGCCTAAGTCTTGAATACTCTTTATATTTCCTGGCAGTACTTTCATTTCAAACATTTCCTTTGGCTTAAAGTGAGATTAATTTGTTGACTTGGATCACATTTTTAAGTTTAGGCTTTTTTCCAGCAACAAGTTTTGTTTTTCCACATTTTAGGTGCATTCTGGAATCTTACTCACAACATTCAATAAATGCCAGCAAAATTTTTAGTGGCACTAGCTATAGACCAAAGACCATGCTATTCTTAAACTTCAGTCACAGGCTCCGAATTCCTATTTTAGGTGGTGAATCATGGCTTCTCTTCTTCACATGGCTGAATCAACATACAAGGGCCACTGGGCACCTGCCAGGATTATACCTACGCTATCCCCCTCCCCCAGTGCTCTGACCAGCTTCAGTGCCAGACGCCCACATCAATTTTGGGCAGCAGCTACAGCTTTTCCTCTCCTATTTTCTACTTCTCTGGCACACCAGCCTTCTAGATTTAGGTCCGTATCAGGCAAAAGTACAAACATTTCACTCTTGGCTTCTTTGGTACTGCTTCTTCCCTCCTCCCTAATACTCTGCCCCGTGGGATGGGCTTTTTCGTCTTTTCCACTGCCCGCCCTCACGGCAGGAACTGCGTTCCACAGACATTACAGTGACAGCTATGCTAGCTCCCAAAGGCCAGTGGTCCTTCGGCCACTCTTTCCCCTGAACAACCTCTCAAAAGACTAGTTCTGTTTCATCTTTCTCAGGTAGAAAGAACAAGTCTTTTTAGATCGCTACATTCAAGCTTAAGTGACTGAAGAGGAGACCAATAGGGGAACAATTTGTTTCTTTAGAAAAACCCTTCTGTGACTTTCTAAGTCACTTTACGGCCTTAGAATTCTACATTTTTAGGCCAAGGAGAGCTGTGGCTCTTCATGTGACTACTGATTTCTTTTTAGGGTGATTAATTTAAGGCTTTATTTCTTTCAGTTCAATTCTTAAATGCAAATTAGTTAAATGATAAGTTTAATAACAGGAATCCCCAAACATTCAATTTTCTGGACAAGATATGGCTCTCTACTGTAGATCTAAGGTCTTCTTCCCCATGAAATGTAACATCCATGTAGGCTGACAATAATCTAAGAGGTTAACAAGTGAATGTTTGTTCAATAGACTTTGCACACCCACAAGGTTACAAAGGTGACTCATGTTATCTCTCTTCTACTTAATGATATAACAGAAGTGACAAAGAGCAGTGCAAATTGCTCCCCGTGGACATTTCAGTGTGTACCTTAAAAAGTAAGTGAAATGAAGAGGAGAAGAGTTCATCTTATCTCAAGGAAAAGACTAATACAAAAGAATCTGACAAAACATTCAGATTTTTAAAGCCGTGTCTGCTCAGGCATTAAGAGCTAATGGAAATTTGCAGCAGATGCTCCAATTTTCCCTGAACATTTATGTAAGTATCTCATTTTAGAGGCTGCATACATTTGGGGATAAGTACAGTAATGGCAGCTATAAAACAGATATGACAACATAAAATACATCAAGAAACACCTGAAAAACCAGTTTGGGTCCACATGCAAAATCAATGCACAAGTTAAATCTCATAAAAACAAAAGTATCTGTTAGAAAACGGTTAGATAAACAGCTCAAAATAAAGGATACACAGAGGGAAAGTTACCTTAAGGCTAACTCCTCAAATTGTCACAAAAATTTTACTTACACCACAAATGCAGACAGATATATATTTGTATACATACACGTTTATATAGAAGGTATATGCATATATATGAGATTGCATGTCAAGTGAAGTAAAATTTATTTGAATAAATAAAAGAGATGAAAATAATACAAACATAATCCCAGTGGTCCAATAATGACTTCAACATGGATTATGATAATCAGCATACTACCCTTGGTCTCCCAGAGATCAGTGTAAACACAGCTTTAAAAATTACCATGGTGGTAGTGTGCGGGTAAGGTGGAGGGGGTAGGTATAAAGTAAGAATGACAGGTTCTGTAACTGAAGTTGAGTGATGTGTACCTATGAGTCCATTATACTGTTCTTACTACTTATGTAAATGCTTAAAAATTTTCATACTAAGAAGTCAGAAAAAAATTGTTATGTGCAAGGCACAAAGCAAGGTATCAAGAAGAATGGAAAAATTTTAAATTCATAGTACTCATAGCTTAAAACTGAGCTAAGTGGCTAAGACAAACATATTCAGAAGTTAAAAAGAATTAATTAACAGCTTCTAAACAATGCAACAGTACGCAACGTAAAACAGAAGGCAACAGTCAATGACAAAGTCCTAAAAGAGACTGAAGAGTTCTGGCTAGGAAAAGGTAAGAAATTAAGGCTTCTTAAAGAGGTAAGATGTACACTGGATCCCAAAGGATGGGCAGCATGCCAGATGTCACCCATTTGCCCTCTGGACTCACTGAATCCCCCCTCTCTACTCCGTTCTCTGTCTCAGGAGAGATTACATCATTAGGCTCCCCTGCTCTCTGGTTTCTGGCAGAGGTCAGCCAACGGAGAACCATGACAGATCAGAGGGAGGCAGCGGAGTGAGATCATATTCATTCATCGTCCTGGTTCACTACCTCTAGGTCACCTTGGGCTGGCTGTGTTCCTCAAAAGAAGGCCACTTTTCTCCAGGTAGGCTGCCCTACAAAACTCTTCTTATTATGGTACCTATTCCTTCTCTTGGTGCTGCTAGCTCCAGATAACTGTGTTATCCCTGTGGTTTGACTATGTAAGTCCAACACCTTTATTATTAGTATGTCTGTAAATATACTCTCCTTGAATTATCCTAATTTGAGTGTGCCATTTGCTTCTTTAGAATACTGTGGATACAAGCTGACACAAGGATGAGACTGACAACGAAGGCAGCCGTAACATTACTGTATTTTTGGAAGTGAGAATAAGCATGCTATCTAGGGGTTAGTGAAGAGATCGACATGGCTGAACAGGAAGGTTCACTAGGAGAGAAGACTAGAGGCATTAGCAAAACAGATTTCTTGTTTGGAATCTTCAGATACAACATTAGAACAAATACATTAAATAAATAAACAAACAAAAGTTGTATCCCAAACCAGAAAAATTCTATAACCTTTTCCACCGAGTCTCTTAAATCTTTCCTTGACAACAGTATCTACAGGCAAAAGCTTATAATTAACGTCTTTTCCAAGAAAAGTTAAAAGCCAAAGTATCTTGGTTGTCTTTATTTCCTTATAATTTGCTGTTTGGTTTATTTGTGTATCTAATTAGTTCTTTTTAGTTATAGCAGCATGGTTATCAAGTTGAACAATTCATGTGGACACAGAGAGAAGGCTGTAATTTTCTGTGTATATGTGAAGGCAGTATAATATAATACAAAAGAACCTTCTCTTTCAGAATAAGAACTTGTTCTTTTCCAACTAGAAAAAAAAATTGTACTATAAAAGTAATGCCCAATTAATTCCCCATTCTTCCTGATTATAATTCTAAAACAAAAACATTAGCCCAGCTCAGTGGCTCACACCTGTAATCCCACCATTTTAGGAGCCCTAGGTGGGAGGATTGCTTGAGGCTAGGATTTGAAGACCAGCCTGGGCAACATGCTGAAATCTTGTCTATACAAAAAATTAGGGAAAAAAATTAGCCAGGCATGGTGGTGCAGGCCTATAGTCCCAGCTACTCTGGAGGCTGAGGAAGGAAGACGGCTCGAGCCCAGGAGTTCAAGGCTGCAGTGAGCTATGATCACACCACTGCACTCCAGCCTGGGCAACAGAGCAAGACCCTGTCTTTAAATAAATGAATGAATAGATGCAAACAACAACAAAAAACCCCATTTATTTTGCTCCAGCGAAAATAACGCAGGGGACATAAGCTTTTGGGACGCTCCCCTAAGTGCCCTCAGTCAGCTGTGTGACCTTAGGCAAGTCACTGTGTCTGGGGTTTTAGATTCCTCAGATGTAATATGAGAGGGTAGACATGGATGAACTTTTAGGTCCCCAAATTATAAACTGTCTATAAAAGGTTATCTGGAAACTGCTCACACATTATTTATAGATTTACCTTACTAAGGCCAGCTATAATTTATTTGACTTAAAATCTCCTTAGCTCAATGTAATTATTAATTGCCACTAAGAATAAACTAAGTATAAATATCGTAAGTGTACGAATCTCATAGTCTACAGTTTCTTAGCTGGCACTTAGCCTGAGAGAACATTCTACTTTGGCAGCTGTAATTAAGACATAAGGTCTAACTAACATAAACCAGTATTCAGATTTACTATCATTTATTGAGCACCTACAATGTGCCAAGCACAGTGCTGGAGACTACAAAAATGTGTAAGGAAATCCTTGCCCTTGAGGTGCAAGTCCAGGGTGTAATGCCTATGTAGATTCTGTTTAATACTCATGTAATTCCTGGCAATACTAATTTTTTTTTTTTTTTTTTGGCCAGATGAGGACAGAGGCTCACAGATTTAAGTAGTAACTGGTTTAAGAACTGAAATCCAGGCCTGTCTGATTCTAAAACCATGATTTCTCAAATATACCACTCTTCGTCCTAATTCTTAGTGAGAACAAAATGTATAACTACGGATAATGAAAAGAGTAACAGCCCCTTACATCTAGGCTGTATCAAACATGATAGTGTATTTGATCTTCTTAACTCTTCGGGACAGGCTAGGTGGACGTTACACAATTTCATAAATAACGAAACACTCAGCGCAGTTTAAGTGACTTACCCAAAGTTACATGGCTGTTAAGTGGCAGAGCCAGTGTCTTTCATATCAATTCCTGAAATTAATACAGTCCCTTGGATCAATCTTCAAAATCCAGCTGTGGCCAAGAATGAAAGTATATAGTATCAAACATTTCTCTTTCTTGATCAAACAAAGTAATGATGTTTTGGCAGTGAAAAATTTCCCAGTATTCCATGTCAAAAAGAAATTCAGAGGAATGTTCATGCAAGACAATTACATGATGCAAATGCACATAATTTACCTAACAAGTATACTTGAGGATTTTGCAGAAGTTAGGGGAAAAAAAAGAAAAAGGAAAAAAAAGAGCTCTGGAAACTTCTCACAATAATTGAATATGTTATGTTTTACCTCAGAATTTAAGTAATTGGTTTAAAACACTATTGGGTTTTTGACATCACTTTCTAATGGGTATAGAACAATAAACTGCAATATTGCTATTTTAATCTTAACCAAAAATACAATCTGAAGAGTGATTCTGCAAATTTTAGATACAGTGGGCAAAATAGCAGCATAAAAAGATATGACACAGTGGCGTGACCTACATTATCTTCTAAGGCAGATTCCTACCCGGGCCCTCTATTTCTTTGTTACCGTTTCTTATACTAGCCAAAATGAATCTAAAAGAAAAGAGAATGCTCATTCGTTTCACCTAGAATGCAACTATCTTATCGATTATGGTTAAATAAAATAGTTCACTGTCAGGGCAGAAGGCACATCTTTCGGCCTCCCCCGACGTTAATTTTGAAGGAGTTGGTGAGGTGAAGGAATGAAGGACCGGGCTCTCTTTTAATCAATAACGCAACCCTTACACTGAGCCAGAGCGGAGTATTGAAGTACAAACTCAAGGAGGTGATAAATCCAGTAACTGCCTGAGAAGAGCGATGCAGACTGATAGCAAATTACAGCCCAGACCGCCTTCGGGTTGGGAAGGTGGCCTCCGCCTTCCTAATCATCCTGGCTTTTCCCAAAAACCACTCACTCCGGATGCCCCCAGGTCTTACGAGGTGGGAGCTTTTCCCAGTGGTGTCAGTGATCTCTGGAGAGATCGTTCCATTGAAGAGGCTGGTAGTAAGTGCAGAAGGCCAGGTCTGCTTTTCCGTACTAGCTTTTTCCACGCTATGCAGTGGCTAAAGGACTGGGACGACGGGGGGTGGGGAGTTGACAAGAGTAATCAAGAAATGCGGCGAGAACCATCCTGGCCAGCCTAAGCGATTTCGTATCTGCAGGAAGGACGGAAGCAACGCCTCGGGCGGACCTGTTCGCGGACCAGGCTGTTGACAGTAAGCGGGGAGCGGCAGGTTCCCACCCACCCAGCTGCAGGGCAAGCCCGAGGTCTGCGCAGGCCTTGCCGTGGGCTGCGCAGAGGACAGAACAGGGACACGGAACTTGGGGTATGTGGCGAGCACTAGGCAGGTGTCGGCAGGCTGAGGAGGAAGCGGGCGCCGGTAGAGGCCTGAGGGGAGGATGCACATGGCCGGCGGCAACGCTAACAGCGGACTGAGGGGCGGCCCCGGGACGCGGTACCTGCGGTCGGGCGGCGGCTGCTGCTTCCGCGAGCCTCCTTTGGCCGGCCAGGACCCGGCCGTGCCCTCGCCCTCGTCCTCGCCCCACTCCCTCCCGGCTCTTTTCCCTCTTTTCCCCCGCTTTCCCCCTCCTCACCCGGAGCTCCAAAATGGCGGCGCTGGGGACGGATCACGTGAGCCGCAGGTCGGTCAGGTGACTCGTATGGCGGGCAGCGGGGGCGGGGCGATGCCCAGGCCCCGCCCAGGGGCATCCCTGTCAGCCGAGGCCGGGCGGGCGCGAAGAAGGTTCCGGGCGCGTTCGCCACAGTGCCGGCTCCCAGGTGGGGTTCGGGCCCGTGTGGCCTGACTCTAGTGACCTCTGCGCTGTCCTGTCAGCGGGCGTCTAGGCCTGGAGGTCAGAGTGCGTTCACGTCTCCTGAGTCTGTGGGCGGCTTCGTCACCCCACGCACCCCACATAGTTGGCTTTGAACAGCGGGCACTGACGTCTTTTAAGTCACGTTCTCCAGCTTCTTTCTTTTTGGTCGGGCTGTACTTTTTGAGGTGTTCCTGGCGAAAACGCAGGGGCCCTAGCTAGGCCGTGGCTTTACTTCAGCTGCGCCTATCGAGGGGCGGAGATGGCCCCGCAAATGCGTTTACGTGAGAGGTTTTCGGGGTCTGTAGGGCCGGACTTGGTAGCTTGACCCCATAACACAACTTCGGTCCTCCGAGGGCACGGTGGTGGTTGTCATTTGGGTCCGCCTCATGGAACACGCACCAGGGTGTAGGTCCCCTGCTACGCAGTGAGGTAGGGAGTGAGCGAAGCCTTCTGCCCAGCTTCGCCGAGAGTCCCGTGTCGCCGTATTTAGAACTTCACGGCGTGGGTGGGTCGCGGTCGGTGGGTGGGCCATGGGCAGGAGGAAGCGGGTGAAACCGAAGAGCGCTCGTAGCGGTGGACTGGGCTTGTGTGGCCAGTGCCCCTCGGGACTCGCAGGTGCAGCGAGAGGCCTGTGCGGCAGGCCGGGCTGGCGTTTGTCCCGGGAGGAAGAGCCGAGAAAGCGTGGAGCCGCAGTTCAGACAGGCTGGTGACTCCCTTCATGGTATCGCGGGGTACACATTCATCTGAACTTGGGGGTTGGGAAACCCCCAAAGGTAGAGTTCAGCTGTTCCACGGGGGTCCTTTGCCAATTGCATAAAAGATAGCTAAGAAGAAGTCAAAACGTTGAGCAATTTTTTTTTTTTTCAAAAAGTAGGAGATTCTGCAGCAGACTAGCATGGAAAGGTAAAAGGAAAAAACATCAAGGAAAACCAGAAATGCAAAAGGGTGAAAGTAAGAACGAACGGCTAGTATTAGAAAATCTTTTCTTCCCTTTCCTTGGGCTACTGGCACGAACGATCCTGGTTTAGAATTGTCTGGAGAGAGGCTTCTCTTTAGTAATGTCTTAACTAATATCCATGAATCTGAAAGTAGACAGAAAAGAAGTCAGAGAATTATTTGATCTAGGGACAGTGCAAGAACAAAAGAGAGAAAATGTAATCTAGGGAAAATAAGGGACTTCTAAAGCAAATGAAAAAAAATGTACCTTTGTCGGAGGTTCCTGTGGTAGTCATCATTGGTATTTACCAGCTTTCCCAACACAACGTTAGGTAGAACTTCCCTTTCCTCCTATGGCTTGGGGGTGTGGCTGGGGTTGGCTAACAAATGGTGTGGGGAAGTGAGGGCATCCCCTCCGTATTTGAGCTTTTCATTGCCCGTGCAATTCCTCCAGAGTACTCTTTTCCCTCTGGCTTGATGACTGGCAATGTTTCAAGTGGTGGCCACGCTGTCGGCCAGCGTCTTAGAGGGACAGTGATGAGCTGAGCGCCCAACGGACCCATGGCTGGTATGTAGAATGAGCAGGTCACTGAGGTTTTTGCAGCTGTTTGTTAACTGCAACGTGACATAGTCATTGCTGATGCTCCTCCCTACGCTAAAGTAACTGGAAGAGCCAGAACCAATAGGAAGAACTCTTTATAGGCAGAAAGGAATGTTAGTAAAAGAATTAGGACCTTCATTACTGAAGACTGAGAAGGTATAAGATGCAGAATCCAAGAGAAAAAAACCTAGACAACTTCAGAAAGCCTGTGACACAAAACCTCAGTGTTTCTCTTTCCTATAAAAGAGCTCTCCAGAAAATTTACAAAAAACGTTTTTGAATCAGGAATGCAAAGACATTGAGATGTAGTTACATTGAACTTAGGGACATTTCACCTAAACTCTTCTCCGCACCTTCCACAGAATGTTATTTACCATGATTTAATTAACCAATCATAGCAAGATTTAATGTTATAGATAGGAAACTTGCTTACTCAGTTACCTAGCACCTAGTCAGTAGAATCTGATTCTGTTTCCAGACGAGAGATGACCCGGTAACTGAATCCCTATCTCCACACACCTCATTATTCTACTTTGGGGTCATTAATTAGTCGATGAGGTTAAAGGTTTCGCTTCTTCTACAAGTATCATGGGTCTATATCTCTAAAGTGGCTAGGTCTGATAACACACAGTGTTTTATAACTCAAACCAGAGCACTGCTTGAATTTTGGGGACACTAAGGTCAGTGCAGTAAGTTTCCAAGGTGATGACTGGTTATAAACCGAATGAGACATCAAACCACTTGAAACTTGAGGAAGACCTACTTGTTTCCAGCCATGATACTTATGAAGGACACCTTGTCTTTGATGTAATAAGATTGGATTAGATTTCTTTTGAAGGGATTAATCATGCAAGTCTTTGGCACAGCGCAGAAAATTGGACAAGACATGTGACCTGTATTTCTTTTAGCTGTAATTTTTATCATGACCTTTAGAAAATATACTGCCTCAAAAAAGGAAAGATTGTGGAAGGATGAGAGGAGGCAGGAGGGCTAGAAGGGAAAAGGGTGTGATTGATGTGAGCTGAGAAGATAAACTCGAAAATTATTCCTGACTTTGCTGTTTAGCTCCTGTGGGACTGTGAGCAGGTGGGCTCCATCTTTCCGATGTTTTAACCTAGCTTGTAAAACAAGTTCAATTTATCCCTTTTTTTTTTGAGCTTCAGATGTCTGGTATATGGAAGCACAGAGTTTAATTATAGGAGTCCTCTGGGTTCAAAATGGGACTTCGTCATTAAGAATAATGGCAAGGCTTGACTTTATTAATGAATGAAAAGATTGCTTGATGTAAGTCAGAAGGAATGCAAGATTAAAAGACGTGATATATTATTATATATACCGCTGTCAGTAATAAATTAGCATTAGCTCTAGGTTCCTTACATTTTGTATTCTGAATATATACCTAGAAATACTTCATAATTATAGTTCAGGTCTGAAGAATCATAATAAATTCTCCATCTGTCATTCATTCTCTGCTAAAAGCCACAGACCTACACTACTTCAGCAGCACATCGACATCTAAAATCCCGGGTGTTGTGAGGCTACATATTAATTTATTTCTTATCGAGGGCCCAACTGAACCAGAAGGATACACAACAACCAACTGTGACTAGGAAGAAGAGAAACAGCAGAGGATGTGATTGTGAAAGTTGGGCTTTGCTTGGCTAACAGAGGTCCTGCTGAACTTGCTGTTTTGGGTGTGAGATGCTAGCTGGTTTAGAAGAGGCCCACTGAGGAGGTCAGACAGTCACAGCAAGTATAGCAGCCCTGCAATCAAGGTTGTGATGGAATTCTCTCTGGAGTTCTCCTGGCCCTGGGACTCTGTCTTATAAACAGGACTTGGGTGTACGGACAAGAATCAATGGTGGTGACATCTAGTGGCCTACCTGGAACGTGCAGTCACGCCACGGAGCACTCCAGTGTAAAGTGGGACTTTCGCCTTGCCCAGCTAACCCAGTCCTGACCCCAGAACCCTGAATCAGTCTGAGAGTTTGGTTTCTGGCAGAGATTCCCTGAATTCATGCAGATTTATGGTTGGGATCCAGGAAATGCACCAGCAGGCTGGGAGTGGAGGTGGAGGGGGCTGCTTTGGAGGCCGACAGGAGGCTCCTTTCAGTCTAGTCTGCATATGCCACAGACTTGTGCTGCAGCAGAGCGTGGCTCGGCGGAGCTACGCGGTGGAGCAGGGAGCTCGCCTCCGCCAGACTGTCTCTCTGCTTCAACGCAGACTGGTTATTGGAACGCTCAAGCAATTTTCAGTCGTCTTTGTCAATAAAGTCAGTCTCTTCTCTGCAAGGGGAATGAAAATGAGATTTTGAGGCCTCCTAAGGGCTCTTTCCTTTTGCCACTTTATCTGCCCAGAAGCCAGGTAGTAGCTCAGCTGAGTTGAGTGGTAGCTATTTGCTATGCCCAAAACCCTGTTGACAGGTAATACCACCTGATTCCGAAGAAGACAATGTGATTGTAATACGATACTGTTAAATTCTTCCCAGGGAAGCAGTTTCCCTAAAGCAGTGGCCTTTATTGATGAGTGAGGCCGAGGAAGAAAATGAGAAGAAGAAGGAGAAGAAGATGGAGAAAGACACTAAAAGGAAAAGTAACTGCTAATCAAACCAAGAGAGCCCAGCTAAGGGGTAATCCTGCGACTTAAAAATATGTCATTTGTTATTTTGACAGCTCCTCTTGAGGTGATAGACTAGAAGGAGCCGCTGGCATCATCATCAGCTGGCTGGGAGTTCTACTTCTTGCTTCTTTCAGACATCAGTAAATGGATAACCGTAGACAGTAAGTAGTCTACTGTCTGAGGTTCCCAGCCTGAGCTCCTCATATACTGCAGAAGACTGAGCATAGGGAACATGGTATAGTGTTTGACCTTTGGGGATGTTTCTTTCACTGGGAAGAGGACACCAGTGAGAAGAGGAAGGGAAAATGCATATAGTACCCAGAGAAAGTACACACAGCAATTTTCCTGTCCCGTTTAGTCTCACCATAAGCTCCATAAAGCCACAAGGCAGGAGGGCCCGGCTGAATTTCTTGTGAGCTGGAAGTGGCACATCTAGGATCAGGCGTGAGCAGGGCTGTGGTGGTGGCTGGGCTCGCATGTCACCCGCCCGTCTTGCACCAGGCCTTCTTTAACGCACAGCTCTGGGCCACATGCAGGGAGATCCCTGTGGCCAGCTAATGGGAAGGAAAAGCCTGAGCAAACTAAGTTTAAGAACGGTTGCCTTGGATGTGAAAGAAAATGCACCAACACGAATGGAGGTGTGAATGAAAGTGGACGCAGGGCATCTGTCCGGATAGTGGAGACCTCTCTGCCTGGCTTGGAGGGCTCGGAATGGGGAGCAGGAAGAGCTACGGCCAGAAAGTCACGCTGGGGCTGGGGCTGGACCATGTGGAGACAGGCAGCAAGCACGTGTTGAGGGCCTTCCTGTGGGAGGCCTGTGTTAGGGACTCTACTTGTGCTGCTGCACACGCCTTCGTGGACTTAGCTCTACTGCCTTGATTACACGTATGATAGCTGCCTCAACGTCTGTCTACTCTGGTGGGGAATGAGCTCCAAGAGCCCAGGGAGCTGGTCAGTTTTGCTAACTGATGTTTCCCGTAGCCTAGATCAGGGCCTAGAATGTAGCTAGAGTCAGTAAATACTCAGTGATTGAATAAAAAAGTGATTTTATTTAGCAGACATGCTCCTAGTTTATTGGAGGTGCTACTCAAAAGCAGTGTTTTGGACAGATGGGGCTTCAGATTGGGAACCAGGGGCTTGGGAGAGAGAATAAAGGTGGCATTCAGTTAGGGACATGGGAATCGGCCTCACAGAGGCCCTAAGGGTCTGGACTCCGTTGGACTGGGTTTCACCCTGCGTTTCAGAACCTATAAGCACTCACTAGCTGTCTAACCTAGGGCAAGTTACTTGACCTCTCGGTGCTTCAGTTACTTCGTCTGTAAAATGGGGATAGTGATACCTGTTTTGTAAGGGCTGTTGAAAAGTTTAAAGGATGTAATGTATACGGGGCGCTGATGTGCCTCTCATGGAAAGTGACTGATAAACAATAATTATTATTATTGCAAAGATGCAGACAAGAATGACATGAACTGGAAGGAAGGGATGGAGTTGAGGGACGCTGGGGACAAAGAATATGTAGCATTCGATGGCTAACTGGAAATAGGGTGTGAAGCTGGGGGCCGTGAGCACCTCTGCTCTCTGTGTGCCCTGGGTGGGAAGCTGCTGTTCACAAGGCGCAGATGGCTCTGGGCTCCAGACACCAAAGACAGAGGCCAGCACGGAAGTCAGACGACACGCGGGAAAGGAGGAGAGGGCAGAATCATCCAGCTACTCTATAATCAGCTTATGTCGTGGAATTTGATGTGAGCACGTTAGTAATGTCACATATGACTACGTGGGTTTTCAGCCTATTTTTCCTAAATGTGGATTTTGTTGGCAACTGAATGCGTACTAACACCCTAAGATTTAGTTACATTTTGGTTAAGAAGTCCAGAAGACTTTGGACTTGGCTTTGAAAAATTGAAAGTGAATTGAATTTGCATTATTTAAGTGGCTTATTCAGATTAACACTGCTATCTCTTGAGATTTAAAAATTCAAAGACTTGAGATTTGATATTTCAGCAGCAACAATGACATCTAGGGGTTGGTTTCTACAGGTTTAATCTTAGATATATATCCTCCACATTTTGAAAAATGAGAGTGCTAACATGTTGATGCCATCCAAAATGTCTCCGTGGACTGTGTGAACTTGGTTGGTGGCCAGGGCGGCACTGATAGATCAAAGAAAATAAAAAGCTGGAAGTGGCTTCTGCTGTCATCTAAGAAAATTACTTTCCTTCTATTAATAAAATTGCAACACCTCTCAGTTTGCTTAATGTATGAATTTCCCCCCAACCTTTTAACCAGCAGTGTGGCATCCTACTCAGCTCCCCTGTTTGATCCTAGTCCACTCTTCCAATGGAGGACAAAGTCAGTGTCTCTGCATGGAGAGGGCTTGGGGCCTCAGCTTCTAGCTCCTTTGGTTTTTCCCATTCTTTGAGGACCCGGTGGAGCAAGTCTTTGGTGGTTCACCTCATCTCTCCCCTGTAGTTTTATCAGATTCTTTAGATGGAGACTAGATCAATCTCTTGATTTTATAGCTTTGACCATCAGACTCAAGAGGCAGCCTTTGGTCTGTTGTTAGTAAGTCAGTCAACTAATGAGGTTGATTGAGCATGTTCTGGGTATAGCAGTGTGTGTGTGTGTGTGTGTGTGTGTGTGTGTCCGTGTCCCACTGGGGTTGAGGTGGGAATGAGGGTAAACTGAAAGGCAATACACATGGATTTAGCCGGCGAAAAACATACAGCTTATTTAGAGGACACCGAACACACATGTTAAAAGAAAATAAACTATACGTGAAAACATCTATGAACATAATGGAAAAACGCTCAAATATTCAGATGGTAAACATGAAAGGTTCTTTCAGTATGAAAATTCTGCGATATTTGTGCTGATTAAAATCAGTAACCTGCTATCCTGATGCATAATACTGTTGGTATCAGCACAAGAATAATTGCTACATTATAGCTTTTTTTATGTTTTAGTGAGAGCAATGCAAAATACAACCCATCTCCATGGTTGAATATGAGTTTGCCCTGGCTGTTACCAAGCTCTGAGGTTTTTGGGGGCTGTTCGCAAGACTTGTATAGAGTTAGCCAAGGGTAGTGAAAGCTAGCCTAACTGAACCACTCTGGAGATGTGCGCTCTGATCATTTAATTTTCTGTTTACCTTTTTTTTTCAGAAACAGAGTCTCACTCTGTCACCCAGGCTGGAGTTCAGTGGCCCAATCACAGCTCACTGTCACCTCGAATTCCTGGGTTCAAGTGATCGTCCTGCCTCAGCCTCTTGAGTAGCCGGGACTACAGGTGTGTGCCACCCCCATCCTTCTGTTTCTCTCAAGATGAGCCAGGAAGTCCTTTTCATTTTAACTCTGGTGTTGACTTTCTTTTTCTCTTTTTAAGTGCGTTTGTTCAGTTTCCCGCCTCAGCAAGTAGAATGTACAGAACTGAGGTTCTTGTGGTGCTTCAGGTTCGTCAACCCAATGTGAGATCACTCTGTTTAATGGTGTGAAATAGAGAACTGGATGGTAGACAATACGGATTATACGCATGTGGGTTGTAGGATCTAATGAGGAAATTTTGTTTTAAATGAATACTTAATTCACATGGGTGGGCCTCAGTGTTGAGTATAGGAAATTCCAGTTACGTGAGTAGTCTCGCTAATCAAAGGTCCTCCTACATGTTAACACCAAAACAATGTAGAGTAAAGAGGCACCTGGTATGGTCAATTTTGCAGCAACAGAGAAGTTCATCTATGTTAGCTGAAAATTCTTGTAATCCAAACCCTCAGCAGAGAGTCCAAGAAGAGGGTTGTGTTCTTACAGCTCTGGGGAAGACCTACCTTCAACTCTCTCTTGGAAAGACATCCCTAAAAATTATTTGCCTCACTAATTAAGTATAGTCTTGATGTTTGATCTGTAAGGGAGAGATTATCAAATGACATCTTAATTTAGAGCAGAGATTTGTAATTTGTAATCTACCTTGAAAGAAAAAAATAAAAGAATAAAAAGTAAACTCAAGGGGAACATAGTGTTAGTGCCCAAAGTCCTGTCTTGGGTATTTTTCTAATTGTTTTTATATTTATCCTAGTTTTCAAAGTCAGGAGAAATGACATAGCATAGAGGTTAAGGGTCTGGACTGCCTGGGTCTATTTCCTAGCTCTGCCACTGTTAGACTGACTAGCCGTGTAACCGTAATTCCTTACCTCTGACCTGCAGAATATCACATTCCGCACCTCACACGGTTACCATGTGAATTTTATGAACGAATACACTGGAAAATATTTAAAACAGTGCCGCCGTAGAAAGCATTATATAAATATTAGCCATTATTATTCCTTAAAAAGTGGCAGGATGTGGCTTTTACTTATTCCGATGTAAGGATGGGGTCTGTGGCTCACAACCTGTCTCATTCGCTCGTTTCGGTTTTAAAGCACCTAAGGTTGTGCACGGCCCCGAAGAAGATGCCCTGAGCATGGGAGAGTCCCTGCTTTCAGGGAAGTTATGATCCAGCTGGATGGAGAAGGTCCCTCTGAGCACAACCACAGAGTGTACCAAGTCCACTCATTCGTTTAATGAATATTTCTTGGGTGCTGACGGTGTGCCAGGTGCTGTACTTGGTCCTAGGGAGACAGTGGTGGAAAGGACAGACCAAACATCTGCTCTCGTGGACCTGGAATCCACTGAGGGAGGCGAACACAAACAAGCCGACAATGCCCGGTGTAGTGTCGGTACTGGGAGGAAAGTAGCGCAGAGGGAGGGGATAGAAGGTGGGGTGGTGGTGGTGGGGGTCCCTGTTTTAGAGAAATGGGGTGTTCAGGAAAGGCTGCCCTGAAGAAGACCAGAAGTGATTATTCCAGGTCTGGGGACCACAAAGTAAACCGAGCCCAGGCTGAGCAACACCAAGCACAGGAAGGCCAAGCGGGGACCCAGCGAGTCTTGAAGTCTTGGAGCAGCAGAGCGAGGCGGGAGGCAT
Source organism: Indri indri (assembly GCA_004363605.1). Lineage (NCBI taxonomy): Eukaryota > Metazoa > Chordata > Mammalia > Primates > Indriidae > Indri > Indri indri. The sequence goes on from RJWJ010002506.1 coordinate 58,246, forward strand.
TTCATTACTCTCTTGGTGGGAGCCTAAGGAGGGGCGGTGGGAGGAGCGCCTCCCTCGCCTTTGAGAAGGGCCTTGTGGGGCCCGTGTGGGGTTCCTCCAGCTCATGCCCGGGCGCCCAGTGCTTGCCATTTTCTCCAGCTGGTGCCACGTTGAGCCACACCCCCCCATCCTCTCCTTCTCAGGATTGGGAAGCTGGAGCAGGTGCAGGGCCGCCAGCCGAGAGCCCAAGAGCAAATGGGATTTTAAAGTTGTTAGGGCATTTTGGCATTCAGTTCCCCTAGATGAACAAAGTGTCTTGTCTGGTAATTGCAATTAATGGCTCTGCTATTCAAGCATATCCGTCAATAAATCTCCTCTAATAACCGATTGGGCACAGTCGTTGCCATAGTTATGTCTCTAAATTGAGCCCAGGGTAGTTGGCCATGACACTGACCTTACTGGGGTCAGGGCTGCTTCCTGACTGTACGACTCCATATCCTAGGAATTAAAGCTTCCCCCCAAATGACTGGCTTGGAGCCAGCTGAAAGACAAGCTCAGCCCCTCTGCTTAACTGGAGATTTCCTGTAAATCTCCTACATGCAGAATAAAAGTCTTTGAAAGTCTGCAATGTTGACAGTTGTAGCAATTCTGTCCCATCCACTTTTGTACGATGCTGGGATATAGTCAACAGGGAGGCCCCCACATCAGATCCGCGATCACTGGTGTTACCACAGCAGGCCTCATCTTAGATTGCTTGGTTGATGCCTTACCATGGAGTCATGTTCTTAATTTCTTTCCTTCTAGACAATGCTTTCCCCCATCCCCAAATACTGTTTTCAGAAGCTCATCTGTCTCTTAATCCTACCTTTTGGCTCTCCCATGGGCCATTATCCAGCAGCCGCCATGCTCGCATGGTCGTTGCAGGGGTCAGCTTCCTGAAGCTCCAGCCACTGGTGAGAGACTGTATCTGCCCCCTTTATTCCTCGTTTCATGATGCGCCTTGTATCCTCAGGAGATCTTGGATTTCTAGAACACCATCTCAAAACCCAGTTTGGAGCACCTGATGAGTTGGGGGTATTTTTAAATGTGTCTATTTATACGTTTGAGATGATTGCAGGTAATTACACAGGAGGTGGAAGCAGGGATCTGGAGGCAAAAGGGAAATAGTCTCTCTGAATTCATATCTGTGCAAAATCCCTAAAAAAGGGGGAGGGGGAGACAAGGGAAGCTCATTTTCCGTCTCTGACTTAGCCCAAGGCCTGATTTAAGCTTTCCAAACTCTTCTTTCATTCTTCTTCAATTTCGCTTTCCTCTTCTTCCACTGTTTATGTCAGAGTTGATGCTGTAGAATTTTAGAGCTGGAAGAATCTCAGAGGTGGGCACAGCAGTGTGAGGCGGTGAGCAGTCTGAGCCGAGGCCGGCCAGGACTCAGTACTCCCGCACCACGTGGGAATCTCACATGGTGTGTCAGGGTTTAGCAGGTTCACCTTTTGGAGGGTCTTTGCAAGAAAAATCGAGAAAGATTTCCGTATGCCAGAAATCTACCAAGGCATCCCTTTAAGATGAAATAAACTGTTTATTGGTTTGCTTCAAACTTTTTCAGTAACTTCCAAACATAATAAAAATGATGTGTCTGTTTTCAAAGTGGATAAAGTTTAGAACACTCACTGGGTCAGTGCAGGAATCCTCCTCATCTTCTGAACTGTAGCATTTCAAATCAATACTGAAAGAAAGCCAACGAGTCCACGTGTGGGTTTGGGTAGGAGAAACGTGCATGCTGTGTCTCAGTGGCTTATAAAAGCATTTTGATGGACGTTCGATGGAATTTGAATTATTAAGCAATTGTTAAATAGAATTTTGGCTTCACTGTTAATAATGTGTCATTGAAAGGAGTTAGAAAAATAGCAAGGGATTTTTTTTAATAAAAGAGGAAAAAGGGAAAGGTAAATAAATCCAAGAATCACTTGAACAGTTGGAGGTACCCACTTCCTTTCTTCAACTCCCTTTTCTCCCCTTTGCTTTGTTTTCCTGACCATTTATTTCTACTGAGGTATTCAACACAGACATTCGGATAGTCCTGGGTGTTTCCGGGTCCACATCTGAGCTGCTGGGTGGACTGCCCGTCCCATTGCCCTCCCCAAACTCAGGAAGTGTCTCCGGGTTTCTAGACTCCGTCTCAGATGCATTTCTTCCGCGTGCTGGCAGATACGGTATTCATCATTGTGGAGTCTGCACTTAGAGAGGCAGCAGAACACAGACAACTCTCTGCCGAATACTTCGAGTTCCAGTAGAGGGCAGATGGCAGATGGGACTGTTAACCGCAATGCGGCTTCTTCACACTATTTGTACATCCAGGGTGCACACAGCGCGTACCTGGCAAGCCTGGCCACGTACTGGCACCAGAACAGAAGGGCTGGCTCTGGTCCTCCTCGCGGAGGGGGCTGCAGAGAGTCCTTAGAGGCAGGCGGAACACGAGGAACCAGAGACATCAGAATGAAAACTGACGGCCAGAGGGAGAGTGGATGGAAGTGGGGAGGAGAAGGCGTGGGCATCCGAGGAGGGCGGAAGAAATGAGATCAGGAAAGAAACCCCGGGCTCAGGCCGGAAGGGAGGAGCCATCCGGGGGAGGGCACGGGAAGGGCAGTAAAGGGAGGCCTGCCCCTGGCCCCCAGAGGCAGCTCTGCCGCCCTTCTGCACCCCTCCCTTCCTCTCCTCCCCTCAGGCCTCCTTTGTCTTTTCTTCATAAATTTTGACTTTCCCTTTGCATTACAATCCAAAACAGTTTTTAAAATATTTTCGTTTCTACATTTCACATAATTAATACATATATACAGTATAAAATTCAATACAGAAAAGAATGTATAGTGAAAATTAAGCTCCCCCACCCCTGTTACCAGTCCCCCACTTCCTCCTACAAAGGGACCGTTGTTAATGGTTTATATTGTATTTTTTTCCCCAAAGAGGTTCTATGCAAATACATACACACTAAGCCTACTATACACACCGTTTTGCACATTGCTTTTTTTTTTTCCACTTAACCATATGATCTCGGAAACTGTGCCATACTGGTACGTATAGAGCTGCCTTGTTGATTTCAAAGGCTGCACAGCATTCCGTTTTATGGATTCACCATAATTTACAAGTCTTCTGTTGATGGACATCTAGTTTGTTTCCAATCTCTCGCTGTGATAAATTTCCTTGTACATACATCTTTGTGCACATGGATGTATATATCTGACAGATAAATTTTTAGAAATGGGATCGCTGGTCAGAAGGTATATGCATTTTAAAATTTGGAAAATATCATCACATTTCCCTCTTTTCTAATTTACAGTACTACCTTGCCAAACCAGTGTTATCAAAAGTTGATCTTTGACAATCTGTTAGGCAAAACATGTATCTCCTTAAGTCCTTGGCATTTCCTTTCCTGTGAACTGTTTGTTCATGTTAAGGGTAGTTTTGATAAATCCAGACGGAAGAGTGTCAGGTTCAGGGAGGTCACCAACTGGGAAAGATTGAAGAGGGAGAGGAAAAGAGCCAAGTAAACGTCATGAAAGAAAAATAAACTCGAGGACTATTTCTTTTTCTAAAGAAACCACTGTATCTGGATTATGCGGTGTCAATATGCCAGTTGCACAGATGGTTCTTCAGCTTGATGCATTGACATTTCTTCCCCTGGACTGTTATATAAAAGCCTTTCCTCCCACAGACCCAGTACGTGCAATGCTATACTAGCATTACTGGAGTGTGTTTTCATTGAAAATTGCATATAAAACCCATTGTTTCATTGCAAATAAAAGTTTAGATTTACTGTGACGTGACCACAAAGTGGTATTTTCAACTATAAAGCCCTCAGTTACTTGCTTTAGTGCATTAGACTGAAGTGTGCCGTCTCATTTTCAGAGAGTGACCTTGAGGTGGCAGCAACATTCTACTCTGTGATGCACCAAGTCCATTACAAAGTGAAAGTAAAAATTGTGATAAATCAGAATAATACTGATTGTTATAATTTTATTATCAGAGCATTAAGTCAATAAAACTTATCTGAAATGTCATTTGAATTGTATACAATTTTTACTAGTAATCCAGTATGTCTTAAAAGCATGTTTAAAACAACAAAATGAAGAAATCAGTGATAAATTGTGCAAAAGCTGGGACTTGTCTCATGCCGTAGTAAAACTAAATTCTCTCTTGGTTTTTGCATCGTAAAATATTCTTTTTGCAGACTTTTAACTGTACTGTAATGCCCTGTTTCTGCCCAACTGTATTTAGCACCCTATTGTCTGATTACTTATTTCCTTGCAGGTTGTCTGGCCTTTTCGGTTATGATTTTATACAGGAAGGTCATCTAATATATGACATCCTTTCAGGAAAGGAGAATGTAGTTTTTTTTTTTTTTAATAATGGGGAATAATGAAACTTATTTATGAAGGGAGTCAGAAAAATTTATTGAAGAATCACTATAAGAGAAACATGCAAATTAAAAAAAACCTTGCTTAATAGCATATTCATTACCAGGGAGCTTCCAAGTAATGAAATAGGTGTGTAAAAGGCAGGATATTAGGTGATGTAATATTGCTTATATCACTTGCAATACATGATTACTATGCATTTTTATCTTGTCAATTGTTGTTAGATTATCATAGTATTACCGTGTAATTACTTAAGACACAAGACACTAAAAATGTTTAGGTCCATATTTTTGCAAATTTTTTTTTTTTTTTTGCATTTCATATGCTAGATTGCTGACATGTAAATTATGGGAAGTTAGAAAAATAGATTCTGAATGTGTGCCTAGTTTGATAATATTAGTGATATTCCGTTATCACTTTGGTCTTGGTCTTAGATAAAATCCTTTTAAAGAAAAGGCAAAGTTGAGGCACTCTGCTATGCTGGGCAGACATTGGACTGGAAGTCAAATGGCTTGGGTCCCCCTCGAAGCTGTGCCACCATCCAGTTCTGTGGCTTCAGTTAGAGGCTTGGCGTCTGAGCTGAGATTGGCGTAAGTGCACATATGCAAGCCCCCAGTCAGCAGATGCGTGTAAGTGCTAACCATGGATTGGGAACCGTGTTGGGGGCTGAGGATCCTGAGATGAATGAGGCATAGCCCAGGCCTGTGAGTGACCCACAGAACATTGGAGCAGGAAGGCCTCAGAGCAGGCACCACGCAGGGTGGTGGGGGCGGGGTCCCAGCAGGTGGTCGCAACTCTCATAACTGAGACTGAGCGCTCACTCTGTCCCAGGCACCTGACGCACGCCGTACATGCATTGTTTCTCACAATCTCCTCCCTCACCGAATGCGGCAGAGGAACTATGGTCATCTCCGTGGTACAGATGAAGAACCTGTAGGACAGACTTGACCCTTCCTGGGGAACATGGAGTTATAGATGCTGAGCTGGGGTTTTTACAGTCACTCTTCATCTACACGCCATGCCACGTCCACACGTTCCTCCCCTTCCCTTTTGTTCTAACTCAGAAATACCCTTTGTCTAAGGAACGTAAGAGATGGTGCTCCCTCCTAGGAAGAGCGAACATCTTAGACACAAGAAAACCAAATGGCAGCAGAGAATGGTGGACAGAAGTGACTTTGACCTTATTTGGGGACTGGGTCATCGGTTTAGGTCCATTCTAGTGCCTAACGTCATTGGTCCTCTGCTTATCTGCTGACTCAGAGTGGGAGATCTTACAGACATCTCCTCTGGGAATTACTCATGTCATTGGGAAGTGGAGCTATCAGGGGTGAGGAGCAGGGCTTTAGAGTCAGACTGCCCGGCTCAAATCCCGGGAATAAGACACTTAATCTCAGCTCCAGTTCATCATCCATAAAGTGAGGGATTCCAATCCCTGGTCTCCTCACGGATGTGCCTGAAGATTGAAGTAGACAGGCCTGGTGATGGCCTGAGCCCAGAGTCTGGCATGTTAAAAGTGCTGGATAAGTGTTTTCCGAAACTATCATTATCGCTGATGGCCTTTTCTTCTGGGCGAATTGGCATAAATAGATATGTCAAAACAAATCCAAAACAAAATTAAATTAGAAGCTCATATTTTATCTGAATGCAACTGAGACAAAAATCAAAGTAATGTATAGTTCAATGTAAATAATTGAGAAATGCCTTTTGGTAATAGTGGCCAGCATTGCAAATCTCAAATAAGTTGATTATTAGATAAGATACTTATTCCTCTCTCACAAGAAGTATTGATTTAATTTTGGTGACAGCGTCAATTTGAGGGGGCCGATCGAATATGTTGGAAAATATTTATGTAAAATGGTCTAACAAGACAAGTTCTTTGGACTGCAGTGTTTATGTGTCTCAGAATTGACCTGCCTTCTGGCTGTCCCTTTGTGTGCTGATACGTGTCACCCTCTTGGAGCTGGGAGTCTGGCCATAACCAGTCCTGACTGTATTGGACTCTAGAGCAGCTCTCATTTGCCTCTTAATTTACACAAAGCCATGTATTGCCTTGATCAAGTTTATTTTATACGTTCTGGAACCATCTCATAAACACATCACCAAACAAAGGATAAGTCTGAAATGGCTTGCTAACACTGGGTTCTTTGAGAGAGGCATAGGGGAAGTATTCTCTTTTGGAAATAATTGTATTTGCCTGAAGTCTTAAGATGTTAGATCACAAAATACTTAAAACAATTCATGGCTCTCCAGGGTGCAACTTTTCAATCAGCACGTGTTGGTGTAAAACCAATGAGCTGTGCAACTTCTGGGCTCGACCTAAGGGGCCGCAGTGCCAGGGGGGATTATCTTGACCATGTTGGTGGCAGAACTCCACCGCAAACAGTTGCCAGTGTGAGCTGGATCAAGTGCTTGGGTCTGCCTGGTGTGCACTTTCTGAGCCGCCTGACAATATTCATCTGCTCATGGTCATCTTTCTGTTTTTGGTGGTTGAAAAGGACCATGTAGCTTGTCAGAAAATCAATAGACAGCTTGGCTTCTGTTACTTTGAAAGTGACACCCCCCGCCCCCGCCACACTCATGCACACAGCACCTACAAACTCACATGCATGAGCACACACTCTTTTCTGACATCTCTAAGCTAAGGAGGCCTTTCTTTTTCATCTTAAGTCAACAACATTTGTTGTCATTGCCACCGAAACCTTTTATTAGCCTTTTAAGTTTCCTATGTTGGTGGGGTGCAGCTTTCATCGACTCATTTCAGCAGCCCAGTGGTTCTGATGAGCCCTATGCAGTTCTCACTGAAGCAGAAGTTGCAGCTGAAATTCACTGGGCAAGATTCATCTTCCACAGAGCCTGACCCCTGCAATTGCCTTGCCCTGACCTTGTGGCAAGGACGTTTGAGAGTGAGCCCTTTTACCTAGCAAGTGTCCCATTGTGGAAGGAGCGGTGACACAAATTATTGAATGCTTCCTTGTATCACAGTAACACGCCCTCTTCTGTTCTGGAAAGAGGTTAGGAGGAATGTGGGGAGGCGACCACAGATTTTTCAGGGTAAAAGGCGGGCTCTAATGGAGCTTCAGTGAGCATGCTCAGGGGTTCAGACTCTTGGCTCAGCTCAAAGTTTTAAGTTTACGTGGACTCACAGCAGAGACCAGGATAGGCTGCTGCTGCTGGGAATGGTTCTCTTTTGTCCCCTAAAGAAGAAAAATCCAACTTTTTCTGGTGGCATCAGACACAGGAAAACTTGAAGTCTGATGCATTTGTTCCTAAATTACTCCCCACCACTGGCCCTCCCCACCCCCAGCTCAATCTCTTCCAGACCAAATTCCCAAGTATCTTGTTCGCTGCAGGATTCTAAATTATCCTGAGCCTGGAAGGAAAGAAATGGAGAGGCCTGATCCTCCCAGTAAGAGCAGAGGCTGAAAAATGGATGGAGCTCTTCCCTGGAATGATCCAGAAAAGATTTTTAAAAGGCCCATTATCTGGGTCACTATAGCTCAACTTTTCAAGATGGTAACCTGATTGAACTCATTTTCTTTATCATCATCATCACCACCATCTTTTTCTTTTTAAGGAAAAAGTAAAGTGCCCCGGAGGATTCCTGCTGTCCATGCAGAATAGTTACTCACCAGCTTAACAGGCTATAGTGCTAAATGCAAAACTAATCACCAGGCTGGCACTGAGCAGTGTGAAATCCAGTTGGCTAGAAACCGTGTCTCATTAGAGGCCATCCACACAGCAAGCAAACGCACTTGGAGACGGTCGCGTGATTCCTTCACGGGAACCACAGACATGATATCTGCTGCTAGACAGCCAGTCGATTCCCATGAATCTGTTTGCAGTTTCTCTTCCTCGATGTGCTGCCTCTTCTAAAATCTCATCCCTCCCTTACACGCTCCGTTTGCTTTTGCCCTCTTGCCTCCATAAAACACACTGGAATTCTCAAAAAAGACACTCCGATCTCCATTGAATTGGCTTCAAGACCCACTGGGCTAAATTTAGAATCTGGATCCCCAACCAAACAGTTGGGTTAGGCCTTTGCTGCCCCTTGCTGGTAAGAATCTCACTTCTGGCAGAGGAAGGGGCTGGCTTTGATCAAGTCTCCGCAAAATAGATGTTTACATTTATGCCAACATTTGTTTCTAACCTCTGCTTGGCATTTGTTTTTCTGAGGAAGTAGGTTAAAAATCATCATATGCAAACAAAAGCTAAACTATTTCTCATGTTGCAGAGTTGATGTTGCTACCACTTATATTTCTTAGGAGTTGGCTCCTAAACTCCTGAAAAACAAAACCTTGTGTCCGTCTGAAGAAGATGGAAAGGGTTTGTCATTGATCCTGACACGCTGATGATTCATGTCCATCAAGAAGTTGTTCAAGCCTAAACGCTCCAGTGGTTACCCTGGGTTGCTTTGTTTCTTCATCCTCCATTTAGATGTCACCTCCTCAGAGAGGCTTTCCTGGATCACCCAGGCTATAGTAGTGGCTTCCCTGGCCCTGCCAATTTCTCTCAATCACTCCATCCTTTGTATTTTCTTCATAGCATTTACAGCTTTCTTTTTTTTTTTTTTTTGAGACAGAGTGTCACTCTGTTGCCCAGGCTAGAGTGCCATGGCATCAGCCTAGCTCACAGCAACCTCAAACTCCTGGCTCAAGCCATCCTCCTGCCTCAGCCTCCCGAGTAGCTGGGACTACAGGCATGTACCACCGTGCCTGGCTAATTTTTCTATATACTTTTAGTTGTCCAGCTAATTTCTTTCTATTTTTTTAGTACAGACGGGGTCTCGCTCTTGCTCAGGCTGGTCTCGAACTCCTGAGCTCAAATGATCCTCCTATCTTGGCCTCCCAGAGTGCTAGGATTACAGGCATGAGCCACCGCGCCCAGCCTACAACTTTCTGGAGTCATCTTGTCTGTGATATGTTTGCACCTTAATTGTTGGTTTTCCTTTACTAGGATGTAAGTGCCAGAGAAGTAGGGACCTTGCTGGGTGTTCTCAGCTCTGTGGAGATTCAGCACTTAGGACAGTGCCCGGCCTTTTGTACAAGTGAATGAGCTCATTCCAAGTCCCCAAGGCCAACACTTTAAGCCATTGAGTCCTTTCCCTTTGTGATCTTTTTCTCTGTGATTGTCTCTTGACTTATTTCCTGTTCTCCTGAATGTTTTTGGGTGAGCCGCCCTTCTGGTTTTGCTTTTTTATCCTGCTTTGTTTTTAATAGCCTTGGAGTCGTACATCTTGTTGCTCTGTCAGAGAAGTCATTCTATACAAAGCTATCTGTGACTGTTCCCCAATATCAGAGGCAGAGTCAGTGTCCAATTTTAATATCTTGGTGTTCGTATGCAGCGCTAATCTGTTCTGGGATGACAATGAATCAGAGGAGAGATGTCGGAAAGGACACCCAAGGGATCTCGGCCCTCTAGATGACTTCTGCAAAGTCAAGGGAGGCCTCTTTTGCTGGGAAATTATCTTGCTTGCCCTTTTGAGGAACTGATGCTGCCTAGAAGCTGTACAGCCCAGTCACTGCAAGGAAACAGGGTAAAAAGGGCAAAATAGATGGAAAGTGGGTTCTGGAGAGCCCCTGTGCAGGAGGAATGCTCAGTGTTCCCCAGCGGGCAGCCGTAGTGGGGGAATAAAGCATTTGTGCATTAGCAGGGTATTTTTTTCATAACAGAAGTTGCTTTCTTTGTTGTATAAGAAGGGTGTGTATGCATACATGACTGGTGCTTCACTGCCATTGAGGGACACCTACTACTGTAGCCAGAGGGATCCCTTGTGGCTCCAGGAGGTTGGCAGCTACCATCCCTACCATCCCTATTATGGAAGGAGAGACTTTTTTTTTTTTTTTTTTTAAAGAGATGGGCTCTCACTCTCACCTAGGCTGGAGTGCAGTGGCACGATCATAGCTCACTGCAGCCTTGAACTCCTGGGCTTAAGCAAAGCAATCCTCCTGCCTTAGCCTCCCAAATACATAATAGCTAGGACTATAGGTGCACACCACCACACCCAGCTTTTTTTTTTTCTTTGACTTTTTAAAGAAACGGGGTCTCACTATGTTGCCCAGGCTGGTGTTGAATTCCTGGCCTCAAGTGATCCTACCACCTCAGCCTCCCAAAGCACTGAGTTTACAGGTGTGAGCCACTGTGCCCAGCCTGGAAGGATAGACATTCTATCCAAAACAGCCTAGCTCCTCAGAGTCCCAAGTTCTGCGGTTTTATGAACTGACTCCTAGAAAGAGGAGGCAGGGATTGTTCTGTTGGGTGAAATCAAACTGGGAGATGGTTGCAGGGAACTCATGGATGGAGAAAACTAAAACAATGAAAATCAAGAGGGCATCTGAAGTGATCTTACAGTTCCATCTGAGCAGTTCTTTGCATGTGTAATCTGTGAGAAAATTCATTATATTGTGGTGCAGCAAGCACCTTCTGTACAAATGCACAAACGCTCTGCTAAGCACCACCACTACGCCACGTTGTGTTGTGAAGAAAGTGCTGGATGAAGATCGGCATCCTAGCATGTTAGGGTTAGAAGGACATAAGCCCATTTTAGGGTTGAGTAAATAAAAGTGGGAGAGGGGAAGGAGTGAGTCTCTCAGAAATCACTAGCTGCAGAGCTGGGTTGCACCCAAGCCTCCGACTCCTGTTTTGATGCAGACGTCAGCTCTGCCTTCATCCCCTGGCTCCCGTGTCTAGGCATGCTGTATGCGTTTTGCTCACATGTCAGCCTAGACATTGTTCTCACACTCTCCAAAAATCTTTACTCAAAAAGGCGTTAATGATCACTGGACGGCAGAGAAAATCTGTGGTATAGTAAGAAATGTTTTCAAGTCTTTGTCCCCAGTTCTTGGCACACAGCTCCTAAAACGCTTGGAATTTCCTGACTAATAGGAGGGACTCTTATGTTAATTATAATCAGCCCCGGTGATCACACTTGAGTTTATGCTAATGAGATGACCTAGGCTGGGGGCCCTAGGTAGCCTCAGGGTGGGGCTGGTCACCAGAAAGACCAAGTGATTAGAGGTTTGACACTTCCAGCCCCACTATGGACCTCTGGGAAGAGGATTGGGGATTAAACTCTAAAAACTGTTCAACAGTGAGATTTGATGAGCTTCTGAGTTGGTGAACACACTCACGTGCCAGGAGGGTGGCACAGCCCAGCCTCCCCATGGACCTCTTGCCCCTTCTAGACTTCTCCCTATGTACTTCTTCATCTGACTGTTCATTTGTATCCTTCATAAGTAACTGGTAACAGGAAGTAAATTGTTTCCCTGAGTTCTGCGAGCCATGATAGCAAATTATTGAATCTGAGAAGGGGGTCGTGGGAACCCCTCATTTGTAGGCAAGTCAGACGGAAGTGTGGGTAAGCTGGAGACCCACCACTTGCAATTGGCCTCTGAGTTGGGGCAGTCTTGGGGGGTGTGGTGCTATCTCTGGGTAGTTGGGGTCAGAATTGGACTGAATCATTGGACACCAGTTGGTGCTCACAGAGAACTGGAAAGTTAGTTGGTGTGGAAAACCCACACATTTGTGTCAGCGTATTGTGAGTAGAGAAACAGTTTTCCTTTAGGATCATAGCACAAAGACTTTCCAGCATTCTTAATAAAAATTTCCAGTTGCCAATGACCACTCTTGGTCATTCCCGACTGTCCTTTAGGCAATGTCCGGTCACTGGGTCTTCATCATGTCAGGATGCAGAATCTTTCTCCTCTCTGCGCCAAACTTTCAGCTCTTCCCTCAGTCCTGCCCTCAGACTCGGGAACCCAAACCCAATGAGACAAAGCACCCTCCCCCTCAACAGGATTCTCTTTGAAGTGACATTTCTTCCTCTTGTCCCATTCCTGTCACATCACGTAGATTCCTAAATTGGTTTCCCAGAAACCTCTGTCAGTCTCTGCTTTTCTGCTCCGGGCACCTTCCTGGTGACTTCCCCGTGTGTGCTCAAGTCCAATCTCCTGGACTAGAACAATGATAAGGCTGGCAACATGCTCAACTGCCTGTGTGACAGGGTGTGCGTGCCCCGCCTAGGGGTGCCAAAGTCCGCTCAGTTCATCCCCATGCGGGGGTGTGGCTCCTCCCCACGAGATCTCCCGGAATCCCCATTGGGTTTTCAGTAGTCTGAGAATACTGAATTGTTCTTTAGGGGGAGCTGGCTGGTGACCCGCACATGGCCAGTCCTCACCCTCCTGGTGACTGGGTGTTTGTATGGGGTCTGCTGCTGACAGTCCACAGTGTCGGCATGAAGATCAGGGGTATGGAGACCTGCTGGTGAGGACACTGTCCAGTGAGGCTTCTCAGTAGTGTCCCTCGAGGTGCTCACCCATCAATTCCTCTCTCCTCTAGCCGTGAGCGTGGGAGGAGCACACTTAGCTCAGGGTTTTCCTCCTGTTCCTCTCAACCCAGGCCTCCTCTGCTTCCTACCCACATGCTACTTTGTCCCCTGCTCTCATTCCAAATGTGTCTGACGCACTCTCCTTTTCCATGGTCTGACCTCTGCTTCCAGGAGGGTCCTGGGGAAGGTTGCCCTGCATGAAGAAAGACCACAAGGAGACTGAGTTTTCCTGCTCAGTGGGTTGACTGTTGGCGTTTTCCTCTCCCACCACGTGCTGCTCTCCCATTGGGCACTGAGCATTTTACACACATCATCTTTAATCCTCACAACACTTGAGGAGGTGAATGCTATCATCCCCATTTTAAAGATTAAGAAATCAAAGGTCTGAGGGGTTCTGTAACCTGTTCAAGGTCACCCACCTATTTATGGCAGAGCCAGAGTTTGCACCCAAGCCTACCTGTTGCCAAAGTTGGGTTCTTTCCATGGCGCTTGTGAGGCTTTTGGTTAGAGCCCCCAGGAAAGATAGCTCTGCCTCTTCTTTTTAAAACAGACACAGGCAGTTTGGAACCGAGTTGTTCCAGAGCTGCCATCTGTTCAGAGGTCGTACCGTGGCACCTGGGTGAAGATGCGGGTCCCACAGGAGGAGCAGTACCTACTCTGGAGTCCGTGCCTCAAGGTGCTGCCCCTCTGGACCCCATATCTGTGCTTTCTGGTATGTGATCTGTTATCTAGACCATGGAGGCATGTGCCCTCCACAGGCGAGCCGGGCTTGAAGAAGGCACACATGTCCCTGCGTGGTTGCGAGGTCCCCAGATCAGAGTCCCCAAAGCCTTGGTGGACCCTGATTAGACTATGGACTCTTTGAGAGCCAGACCCGAGTTTGCCGCTCCTTTGGGGCGTGTTGCACCATTTGAAGGTGTTGAGTTGACTGTGCAGATTGACATGTGATGAATGTGTGTGTTGGCTGGTGTGTTTGTGGACTTATATATACCCGACGTGTGGCTGAACATGTGTTGACAATGTTGAAAAGAGGGAAATTCGGAAGCAACAGCTATTGATCTTTCCGAGTGTTTGCATAGCTGAGGGCGGAGGCGGAAGTGGCTATTGCAGGGCTGCCAGCCAGCTCTGCTGTCCCTGGTTCACACTCCCCGACAGCCTGCGAAGCAGCGCTTATGGTCGGGATCACGCGTCCCTGTGCTCGGGCTCAGACTGGAGGAATCGGAGGCCTCGGCGAGCCGCTGGAGTCCTCCTGGCAGTCTCCGAGGCGTGGGCTGCTGCCAGATCACTGCCTTCCAGACGAATGTGTGAGTGAGTGCTCCAACTCAACCCAAAAGAGCTTTTTTAAAAATCAAAGGCAAATCTTTAGAAAGTAAGGGAAAAAATGCTTTTGTAAATTATTTTTTTCAGCTCCTGGAAGTTACCCAAAATTCTCAGTTGTATTGAACATGCTAGGGTTTCCTGTTCTGCATACTGCACCTTCCTGAGGGCCCGGGTCTGTTTGGGCCACGCTGCTGCCAGTGACAGAGAAGTGGCAGGTTCTGGATATGTCTACCCTGGGTGCCTGGCTGTGGGTGGTGTGGAGAAGGCTATTGGGAATGCCGTGACTTATTCCTCCTCACATCCACTAAGAGCACAATTACAACCTGATTAATATCCAAAACGGCCTAGTCTAATATTTATAGCCAAAAATAAACAGCACAAAAATCTCAGCATTTTGTGATCCGTAAGTGAAAATAAGGCAGGTAATTTATGACTCTTAAGTGACCGTGTGAGGACACTTATGGAACCCAACGTGGAGCTCCATGAGGGTGTTGGATGGGCCTTCCTAGAAATCTCCACTGTCCATGAGAAGTTTATTAAGTACAGGAGCCACACTGCATTTCTCCTCACTGAGGTTATTTGATTACTAGGTTTTCACTTTCCTACATTTTACCCAACGTATTATTTTCTTACAGAGCTACGGCATGCCGAGATTCCGACGGAATCCCGCAGGGAGAGGCACAATTAAGAATCTTATGCAACAATACATTCCTTTGTCCTTATGATCAGTGTAGGTATGGACATCCACAGTGGGGAAAATAGTGCTGATGTAGGTTCTCTGACTTTGGCTTTTTATTATTGCAGAGCCGTATTTGCGGACTTTAGTTATGCCATCATAAGCTGGAGCAGTTTATACCTCAGCATTATAGTAACATTAAGGCATTGACTTCTAGGATAATGACTATTGCTTCTGCAGCAGTCTGCTTTTGAGGGCACCCTGGGAATATTTCATACTTATCAGGTTTTTGACCTCTGAGGCTGTATCTACATAATTCCAAAACATATTATTATTTCAAAACTTTAAAAAAAGAGAAAAAGCAATTAACGAGTTCCTTAGTGCTGTATAGACAAAAATATCTAGATAATCAACCTAATCTTTGATTTGACTTGATTGATTAATTAATTAAACATTTATTGAGCCAGGCCTGCACTAGGTGTTGCCATGCTATGTCTGATAGTCAGGAGCCTGAAAGGTAATTTGCAAATGTTGATCCTGCCTGGAAGGGGTGCTGGAGAGAAGAGAGGGTGCACCGAACACCTTTGTCAGTGGGTGTGAGGAGGGCCCTCCTTCACCTCTCCCAGCACCAAAATGTGTGCTCCTGGGAAGGAGAAGATTCAGTGCTTGGTTCTGGCAGTGCTGTGGCAGCAGGTCTCTGTGTGTGCCTGTGTGTGGAGCACATTGAATATGGATGTGCTCACATGCATATTTGTGTACATATGCACACATGCATGCCATGAAGATCGAGGGAGGCAAAAGTCCCACTCCCACCCCACTTGTTGGTGGGGGTGTTAATTAGTACATACTCCATGGAGTTCAATACAGTCATATCTGTCAAATTATAAGATGCATATACCCTTTGATGCCGCCTTTCAACTTCTAGGAATTTATCCTAAAGATATTCTCACACATATGCCTATGATGATATTCAGAGATACTCGTTTTTAATTCATTTATTCACTCATCAAATATTTAATGAGCTTCTGCTGCATTCCAGATGCCATTCAGGGCTCTAGAAAAACAGCAGTGAACAAAACAGACTAATTCTTACCCTCTACAAGTTTATATTCTAGTAGGGGAGGCAGATGATAAACAAATACAAAGGAATACATAATATATTAGGTGAACATGTATCCTGGTTGCCTGGGGCAGTCACATTTATGTCCTAGTAGAACTGTTAGTGCCCTCCTCTGCTCTCAGAAATGTCCTAGTCTGCACGATAAATGATATGGTCACCCTGAGTTGCTGTTAAGTGCTTTGAAAAAATAAGTAGGAAAAGAGAAAAAGAGTGACTGAAGTGAGTGCTCTTTTATGGTAGTTTGTAGTAGCAAAAAATTGTAAACAACCTGAATTTTCATCAGTTGGAGACTGGGGAATAAATTATGTAACATTCATACAATAGAATAGTATGTAGCTGTCAAAAGGAATAAGACAGAATTATGTTTACTGCTATGGAGCAATCTCTAAGATATGCTATTAAGTGAAAATAGCAAGATACAGAACAGCATGTATGGTATAATACCACTGCATGTATAAAGAAGAAGGGTGTGTATACATGGATGTGTTTGACCATCATAGAAAAGCTCTGGAAAGACACCAAAACCTGGTAACAGTGGTTTTCTTTGGAGAAGGAACTTGGGGCACTGAAGGTTAGGGATTGAGGGAGACTTGCTTTTCAATGTACACTAGGCTATAGTCTTTGACTTTCAAAAAGTTATGTGCATGTATTACCTATAAAAAATAATAAGGAAGAGAAGGAAAATTTCTCAAGTCTGGCTGAGTATGAAGCATAGGAACATATTCAAGGGAAGTTCTTACTAATGCCACACTTGAATCCCTTTGGGAACATTTAAAATCCAGATGTCTAGGCTCCACTCACAGAGATTCTGATTCACTTGGTTGTGGATGGGGCCTGGGCATTAATATTTAAAAATTAAAATCACTCAGGTGATTCTAATGTACAGCTGGTGCTGGGAACCAACCCTTCTCAAACGTTAATGTGCCCATGAATCATCCAAGGATCTTGATAAAGTACCAATTCTAATTCGGTAGATCTGGGGTGGAGCATTTCTAACAGGTCTCATGTGATGCTGGTGCAGCTGGCCCACAGCCCATATTGGTAGCAGCACACGGCTAGAACATCTTTGGTTCAGAACAGGTAGTCCCTGTGCCTCTGCTTACACATCTTTGGAGATGAGCTGCTCACTACTTTTTGAATGGGCACAGAAAATTATCTTTCTT
Source organism: Indri indri (assembly GCA_004363605.1). Lineage (NCBI taxonomy): Eukaryota > Metazoa > Chordata > Mammalia > Primates > Indriidae > Indri > Indri indri. The sequence goes on from RJWJ010002506.1 coordinate 75,239, forward strand.
AAATTGGAAGATCTAAATTCTACTGAAGTGGGTCCTGGGCTTAAATCTCTTATTCGTATTATTTGTCTAGGTCTCCTGTTCTGAGAGCACAAGGTGAGGCTTAGTGTGATGGTTCATTCATTCATTCATTCATTCAGGGAGCTGGGTTACAAAACCATTCCATGGGTTATCTTGAGGAAACCCCTAAACAATGGAGAGCTCAGAGAAAGCACTGGTGGTATGGGTAGATGCCCTTGAGAGGCACCCCTGGAGAGCATAGGAGACGTTAGACAATAAAGGAAGTGGAGGAGAATGATGTCAGCAAGATGGCAGAAGAGGAATTTTCTATCATCATCTCCCGTGGTGCACTGATCTGACAATTACCCATGAATGAGAGTATCTCTGTGGGAGTCTGGGAGTTCAGTGGGGAAGTTCCAGCACACAACTGGATCACGTAATAAAATCTGGGAATAGATGCATTGAAGAGGTAAGAACAATTTGGCTTTACCTACATCTTCCCTCCCCCAAGGGGTCACAGCTCAATGCCAAGAGAGACTCCTTCAGTCCACAATTCCTCCCATGGTGGAAAGTGAGAGCAGTGAGTTAGTGCTCAGTTTCCCCAGCTGTGTGGAATGCTGCCCAAGAGGCTCACCTTTTCCTCATCCTGTCTAGAGTACTGAGGAGAGCGGCATAGCTGAGTGGCTGGGAGAAGATGGGAGCAGGGAAGAGAGGTGGCAACTTAGTGCAAAAGGGTATGGAACTCAAAAAAGGGCCACAATCTTACTAACTGCTTTGCAGACTCCGTTAGGAGGTCTGCCCACAAGCTACTCGGGATGCCTGGATACCTAATCTGCAGATTTCCCCCAGGTGGCCCATGAGCACCCCAGTGCTCCATGCACCTTGCCTCTCCCCCTTCATGGCCAGCTCCCTATGTTTGTCCCTGGACAGCAAGTGTGAGCTTTTGCAGATGGCTAACAATCATGTGTAGTTAGCCAGTGCAACTCTGCAGGATGGGATGAAAGCAGACAAACTTGAACGTTTCAGAGCACTGTCCTAGGGAAAACAAAAGGGAGGTTCTCAGCACCCAGCCTGGATTTGTAAGATTGAGAGAAGACATACAATCTTAAGAATTCTTCCCTAAGAGGGAACAAGAGGGATGAAATGGGTCTTCCGGAGAAAAGTTCTGAGAGGGCCTCAGAATTTCTAGCCAAGCCAACTGGTGAAGGTGTTTATCACTGAAAGCCAATCAGTAAAAACTAGAGGAGGTGACTCCTTCTTCAAATGCAAAGACAACAATGCAACAATTCAAGGAACATGGAAAAAAAAGAAAAAGGAAAGCTTGACACCACCAAAGGAACACAATAATTTCCAAGGAACTGACCCCAAAGAGATAGAGTGCTATAAAATTGCCTGATAAAGAATTAAAAATAATTGTTTTAAGAAAGCTCAGCTAGCTAAAAGAAAATATAAATAGATAATTCAATGAAATCAGGAAAATAAAACATGAACAAGACAAGAAGTTTAACAAAGAGCTAGAAATCATAAAACAGAACCAAGCAGAAATTCTAGAGCTAAATAAAACAATGAATTTTGGAAAATGAGGTAGGGAACTTCAGCAGCGGACTTGATCAAGCAGAAGAAATAATCTATGAACTTGAAGACAGGTCATTTGAAATTACCCAGTGAGAGGAGGAAATAAAAAGAATACAAAGGAATGAAGAAAGCTTACAGGATTTATGAGACACCAATGAGAGAAATAATGTGCATATTACGGATATCTTGAAAGAAGAAGAGAGAGAAAGGGGTGAAAGCTTATTTAAAGAAGTAATGGCTAAAAACTTTCCAGATGTTGGGAAAGATATGGACATCCAGGTACATGAGAATCAAAGGTCCCCAGTTTCAACCTAAAGAGGACTTCAGTGGTTCACATTATAATCAAGTCATCAGAGATAAAACATACAGATAATTTTGAAAGCAGCAAGTGAAAAGAGATGGGTCACATACAAGGGAATCCCTATAAGGCTTTCAGTGGATTTCTCGGCAGAAACCTTGCAGGCCAGGGAAGAGTTGGATGATATACTCAAAGTGCTAAAGGAAAAAAATACTTTACCTGGAAAAGCTGTCCTTCAGAAATGGAGAGATAAAGACTTTCCTAGGCAAACAAAAGCTGAAGGAGTTCATAACCACTAGATGTGCCTTATAAGAAATGCTAACAGGATTTCTTCAAATTGACATAAAAGGACTCTAGTTAGTAACATGAAACATATAAAAGTATAAAACTCAATGGTAAGTATAAACAGATTGTTCTTTGGTTTTCAATGGGGTTATATCCTGATAAACCCATTTTAATTTGAAAATATTGTGAGTTAAAATTGCATTTAGTATATCTAGCCTGCCAAACATCGTAGCTTAGACTAACCTACTTTAAACATGCTCAGAACACTTAGGTTAGCCATCAGTTGAGCAAAATAATCTGACACAAAGTATATTTTATAATAACATGTTGAATATCTCATGTAATTTATTGAATATTGTACTAAAGTGTGGCTTCTGCTGAATGTGTATCACTTTTGCAGCATTGTAAAGTTGAAGAATCATTAAGTTGAACTGTTGTAAGGTGGGGACCATCTGTAGTCAAATTCAGAATACTGTAATGCTGTAATGGTGGTATATAAATCAATTTTAACTCTAGCATAAAGGTTAAAAGACAAAAGTATTAAAAATAACTATAGCTACAATAATTTGTTATCGGATACGCAGTATGAAAACAAGCAAATTGTGACATCAAAAGCATCAAATGTAGGAGGAGAAGTAAAAGTGTAGAGTTTTTGTATGTGATCAAAGTTAAGTTGTTACCAGCTTAAAATCGTCCGTTATAATTATAATATGTTTTATGTAAGCCCCATGGTAACCACAAAGCAAAAACCTATAGTAGATACACAGTGATAAAGGGAAAGAAATCAAAATAATCAAATATAGAAAGTCATCAAATCAGAAAGGAAGACAGCAAGAGAGGAAGAAAGGAAGAAAAGAACTACAAAAGAGTCAGAAAACAATGAATAAAATGACAATAGTAAGTTCTTATCTATCAATAATTGCTTTAAATGTAAATAGGTTAAATTTCCCAATCAAAATATGTAGAGTGGCTGAATGGATGTTTTTTAAAAAACCTAATTATATGCTTCCTACAAAGACTTACTTTAGCTCTAATGACCTTCCAAAGGCCCCAACTCCTATTATCATCACCTTGGGGGTTAGGATTTTAAAGAGGACATAGACACTCAGGTCATAGCAAAAACCAATGGGTCAAAGGAGAAATAAAAAAAAAAAATCTTGAGACATACAAATATGGAAACTGAACGTACTGAAACTTACAGGATGCAGTTTAAGAGAGAAATTTATGTAGATAAACACCGACATTAAGAAAAAAAGAAGATCTCAGATAAACAACCTAACTTTGCATCTCCAGGAACTAGAAAGAGAAGAACAAACCAAGCTCAAAATAAGCAGAAGGAAGGAAATAAAGATCAGAGCAGAAATAAATGAAATAGTGACTAGAGAAACAATAGAAAAGATCAATGAAACTAATAGTTGGTTTGTTGAAAAGATAAAATCGACAATCTTTAGCTGGACCAACTAAGAAAAAAAAGACAGAATATTAAAAATCAGCAATGGAAGAGGAGATAATACAACTGATACCACAGGAATACAAAGGATCAATAAACACTACTACAAACAACTATATGCAAACAATTTGGATAACCTGGAAGAAATGGATACATTCCTAGAAACATAACATGACTGAATCATAAAGACATATTAATACAACATAATAAGACCAAGTCATAAAGAAATAGAAAATCTGAAAACCAAGGAAATTGGATCAGTAATCAAAAATCTCTTAATAAAGGACAGCCCAGGAGACAAGATAGCTTCATCGGTGAATTCTAGCAAACACTTAAAGAAGAATTAATACCAATTCTTCTCAAATTCTTAAAAAAAAAAAAAAATTGAAGAGGAGGGAACACTTCCAAACTCAGTTTATGAGATTAGCATTACCCTAATAGCAAAGCCAATAAAGGACATGGTAAGAAAAGAGAATTACTGGCCGATTTCCCTGATGAACGTAAATGCCAAAATCCTCGACAAAATACTAGCACACTCAAGTGAAGTATCCCAAGAATGGAAAAACAGCACCACATGTACTCACCATCAAATTGGTATTAACTGATCAACACTTAAGTGCATATATAGTAATAATATTCATCGGGTGTTGGGCAGATGGAAGGGCGGAGGTGGGGATGGGTATATTCACATCTAATGGGTACGGTGCGCACCATCTTGGGGATGGACACAATTGAAGCTCTGACTTGGGTGGGGCAAGGGCAATATACGTAACCTAAACATTTGTACTCCCATAATATGCTGAAATAAAAAAAAATACTAGCAAACTGAATTCAACAGCATATTCAAAGGATCATAAAGCATGATCAAATGGGACCTATACCTGGGATGTAAGGAATGTGCAAATCAATACATGTGATAAACCACATTAACAGAATGAAGAATAAAAACCATATGGTCATCTCAATAAATGCAGAGAAAGCATTTGACAAAATTCAGCATCATCTCATGATAAAAACTCTCAATGACTCGATGAAATGACCACCTTGTAGAGAGATCTGCACTCCCACGTTCATTGCAGCTTTATTCACAATAGCAAAGATAGGGAAACTGACGTGTCCGTCCGTGGTTGCTATGGTTCGAATGTGTCCCCGAGAAAGCATGTGTTGGAAACTTGATCTCCAATGCAACAGTGTTGGGAGGTGGAACCTAACGAGAGGTGGTTAGGCCATGAGGACTGTGCTCTCTCAAGCGGATTAATGCCACTTTCGCAGATGTGGGCTCATTGTGGAGGGAGCAGGTTCCTCAATCAAGGGCAAATTTGGCCTCTTTTTGCCTTTCTTTTTCTTACCCACTCTTGTCCTCTGCTCTTCTGCCAGGGACGATGCAGCAGGAAGGCCCTTGCATGATGCCAGCACCCCGATAGAATTTCCAGCCTCCCAAACTGTGAGCCAATAAATTTCTGGTCATTATGAACTACCCAGTCTCTGGTATTCTGTTATAGCAACAGAGAAAGGTCTAAGGCAATGGTCAAATGGATAAACTGTGTTCTCTGTGTGTGTGTGTGTGTGTGTGTACAGGTGAATTGGGCAGTTTAGAATATCCTTTTGCTGGACTTTTTCCCCTATACTCATTGGATTCTGAGCATCATAGATTCCTGGTATGTGTCTTGTCGTTTTCAAATCTGTCTTCCTCAGTGGCTCTAAGCTCTGTAAGAGTGGAGACCAAGTCTTGTTCCTAGTATCTCTGGCGTGCCACACTCTGTAGATGTTCAGTGAATATTTTTTTGAACGACTCCATGAATCTATAATATTTTGTGTCAACCCCAAGCCCTCTGATTTCCTTTGCTTGATTTTTGGGATTGATATTTCTGACCTTGGACAATATCCTGGCTCTACTTAACTCCACTGGAATAATTTAGTGAGAAAGGCCTAAGAGCACCTCCTGGCACTTAAGTGTCCTAGGATGAGATGTATACAGTAGCGGATCCTCTGTGAGCACTAGCACACTCGATCAGCAGGAAAACATAAGCCATGTTTTGTGATACTTACAATAGGTCAGAGTCATTTTAACCAGGGTTGCTGGCTTATTGTTAAGGAAATTGCTTTTCTACCCAGGTGGAGCCTAAATCAGCCTTTCCCCCCTGACTCTCAGGACAGAATTGAATAAGTTACCTTGTATAGGCCCAACTTTTGAAAGATTCTATTTTCCTAATTTCCCTCCAGGTCTTGAGCTAAGTCAGTGACTGATTAGCTCTAGAATAGTCATGTGCTGGTTGTATTTATAGCACTAATTAATTAATACAGGTAAAGAGCTAGGAAGATAAAGTGCTCCCTGAGTGTGGTGTCTTAAAATGACTATTAGCGCCTGGGCTGGGGACCTTTGAATGTGAACGTATGGGCAAAAAAAAGTGCCATTGCAGGTGGAGCCTTTTAAAAAGCATCAACGTGATTACGGAAGACATAAATTAACTGGGGGAAGTAGCGCTCCAGTCAGTGACAGACTGTCGTCAGAATCCTTCCCCGTTTGGTTTCCATTTAAATCGACACATATGGCAAGGGTTGTTTAAGGGTTTCGAGCATACGTGCACTCCCCTGTGGGAATGTGGATGCCTCGGTTTCAGTGAACTCGGTGGGTGGTATGGCTTCTCCTCGACAACAGGAAAAGCAGTGTTGAGCTCCACAAGGGTGAGGGAGCCCAAAGATGGGTGGCTGGTTTCATTTTATTGCATTTTGTCAGAGGTACCCGAAACCCTTCAAAAAATGTAGTGTTGAAACAGATGCCTGGAAAGAGTTGGTAGCACCAAGGCCTGGCCGGGGGAGCTAGTGATTTGGGGAGGGCTCGGAGCAGCCTTCTGGGTTCTTTATGTGGTAAGAGGAGCCATGGAGAAAGATTCATGGCGGTTGGGGTCACAGTGTCTGGAAGCTGCACAAGGACGAGAACAGGTCACCTTCCCAGCTCAGCTGCACAAAATGGGATGGAGGCCTGGGACAGCCAGGCTCTTACCACACGATGGGTGGTTCCAGCAAGGGTGGTCCTCCTGCCGCTCTGCATCCTGGCACACTTCAGGGCCTGTCTCCAGCACCCCCGCCCATGCCAGCCTCTCCCTCCTCGGATCTCCCAGAGGAGTTATTGGTGCTCCTGTCTGGGAGCTTACGGGAGTCAGGTCGGCATTGTTCCTGACATTTCTGTGCGGGAGCCTCTTCCCTTCCTGGTGGGGGCTGGGGAAGGGCCCAGGTGTATTTATCTTTGTGTCCCTCCGGCCTATCGTAGTGTCTTGCACATAGCAAGTGCTCAGAGAGACATTATTTGAGTAGATCACCTATAAAAAAGCAAGGCTGTGCAGCTCACCTTTGGCTGTCTTCAAAAGTAAATTCAGGCCGGGCGCGGTGGCTCACGCCTGTAATCCTAGCACTCTGGGAGGCCGAGGCGGGTGGATCGTTCTGAGCTCAGGAGTTCGAGACCAGCCTGAGCAAGAGCGAGACCCCGTCTCTACCAAAAATAGAAAGAAATTAATTGGACAGCTAAAAATATATATAGAAAAAAATTAGCCGGGCGTGGTGGCGCATGCCTGTAGTCCCAGCTACTCGGAAGGCTGAGGCAGAAGGATCACTTGAGCCCAGGAGTTTGAGGTTGCTGTGAGCTAGGCTGACGCCACGGCACTTGCCCCAGGCAAGAGAGTGAGACTCTGTCTCAAAAAAAAAAAAAAAAAGTAAATTCAGCCAAAAGAACTGAAAACAAGGACTTCAGCAGATACTTGTACACCCATGTTCACAGCAGCATCACTCACAATAGCCAAAAAGTAGAAGCAACCCACATGTCTGCTGACAGATAAATGGGTAAGCAAAATGTGGTTTTATCTATACAGTGGGATAGCATTCAGTCTGAAGAAGGAAGGAAGTTTTGACACATGTTACAACATAGGTGAACCTTGAGGACATTATGCCAAGTAAAGTGAGCCAGCCACAAAAGGACAAATACTGTGGGATTCCAGTTACATGAGGTTCCTAGAGTAGTCAGAGTCACAGAGACGGAAAGAAGAATGGTGGTTGCCAGGGCTGGGCCGGGGAGCGAGAATTGGGGAGTTAATGTTTAATGGGTGCAGCGTTTGTTCTGCAAGATTAAAAGAGTTCCGGAGATGGACGGTGATGATGGTTGCACGCAGTGTGAATGTACTTAATGTCACAGAACTGTACGCTTAAAAGTGGTTGAAATGGTAAATTTTATGTCATTATATATTACCATCATTAAAATAAAAATAAATTCAGGATTCTGCATCGCGGCATCTTGGTCTGTGATGGCTCCTGACACTTTTCCCCTGAGCATCCTACTTGGGAAAGGGTCCTTGAGAGCACTAGGTCTATCCCCTGCCTCTACGAAGGCCACGGATTCTGAGAGTTATTTCAGGTTGTTGAAATAATGAATTCATAGCTCCTCGGGCTTTATTTGAACCCCCAGAGAGGCACAGCGGTCCTGCTGAGGTGAGGGTTTTCCTAGAGACGTGTGGTGTGAGCACTTCTGATGCTTGTCTTTGTATCAGGCTCCGGGGCTATGCCCATCTGTGCCCATCAGGATTCTTTGCTGACAGGCAACTCCAACTAACTCCAGCGGGTATCAGCACATTAGGGATTTACTGGAAGGCTTCCAGACAACTCAAGAGAGGATGTGAAGGCTGGAGAACGAGGCTTGGGAAAAGGAGAGGAAGAAGGGTGGCTTGAGACGTGTGTAGGGTGGTTGACAATAGACGTCTGGTAGCTTCTGCAAGTCCAGGCACCAGGGCTGGAAGGAAAGTGTTCCCTCGAGACTCTAGGGCCTGGGCTAAGGAGCCTAATTGGTCAATCCCTGACAGCGGCTGCCACTTGGCTAGGAGAGGGCAGAACACTCCAAGGGGGCGGAAGTCCCTTAAAGGAAACGGGGGTCTGAGAGGAAGAAACATGGATGTTAAGGGGCCAGAGTGGCAAATGTCCACTTGAACAAGGACTCCCTCTGGGCTGAGACCACATGGGAACACAGAGCCGTTCTGGTATCCTATTATGCCCATGCTGGAAGCTCCAGATGGGTCTGGGGACCAGGAGAAGGAAGGAGGGGCCTCCCTTTGCTCTCCCCTTAGACCTGGACTAAGGCCCAGCCTAGTCCTGAGTGCATCAGCCTGGGTCCCTAGCCCCGAGTGTGGGAGAGTGTGCACAGGCGCTGTTGTCTCGGTTTGTGCAGCTATGACACCATTTTCTAGCTGTTGCCTCCTGGACTGTGTTGGGGAGAATGCTTACTATTGTGTTTAACCAAAATCCCATCAATCTCCAGGAGTAGCAAAGCAGTGTGTTTCGGGCCTTCCATGAATCTTTACAGGACCCTGTGGGAGGGAAGATCAGCCGAAAACCAGTGCATGACCTCATTTGCCCTAGAAAAATATGAATCTTGGCTAACTTTTCCCTTCTTCCCAAACATGCAGTAAAATGTTTACTTCCACATAGACTTTTAAATGCACCACTGATGCGCTCGCTCCCCAAGTATATCAGCAGATTTAAAAGGCTCATAAAAATTCCCTTCATATGGCTACAGTAAACTTTGGTGCAATTGTTCTTCTGTGAGATTAGTGGTTCACAGACCATCTTTTAAAGTTTGATCACTGATTTGTCTGAGCCCTGATCATAAGCAGACGGGGGGAGGGTGAAGCTTGTTTATCACCAGAGCTGGTGAGTCAACATAGTCCATCCAGTAAGCCTCTGGGGCCTTGTATCTCCAGGATCTTGTTCCTTTGTGGAGCAGGAAGCTCCATTCTCTCTCTGTCTCCTCGTGCTCTTGTCTCAAACACACGGTTTGTTGGCGAACAGCTGCCAGTGCCTTGATCTGGGACCAGCACTGCAGGAAAACGAGAATGAGGAGCTGGCCTTGTGGTCCACAGTGCCAGCTGCAGACACACCTGCTACCTAGGTGCACTTTACAAGATGCATGTCCCAAAATCCTGACCGGCGGGAGCTTAAACAAGTACACGATAAATTGAAGCCTGCCCAGTGGGAAGGTAAGAGCTAAGACATCACCAACTGCATGCAACACACCAGCGTGGCAGGAAGTCGGCGGGGAGGCTGTGGTTTCGTCACACCAAGCACACTCACTCCTGGGCTTGTGCCCTTTTGCTGCCGTCTGCCTGGTCTACTCTTCCCTGAGATGCCTCCTTGGCTAACTTCCTCACCTCCTTCAAGTACTTACTCAAGCCTCACCCTCTTTTATTATTATTATTGTTATTATTATTTTTAATCATGGTCAAATGCACCTAACATAAAATTTACCATCTTAACTATTTTTAGGAGTATAGTTCAATGGTATTAGGTACATTCATGTTATTACACAGTGTGCAACCATCACTACCATTCATCTCCAGAGCTCTTTTCATCTTGCAAAACTGAAACTCTATACCCATTAAACAGTAACTCCTCACTCCTGGAAACCACTGTTCAACTTTCTGTCTCTATGAATTTAACTACTCTAGGAACAGCATATAAGTGGAATCATACAGTGTCTGTCTTTTTGTGATTGGTTTGTTTCACTTTGTACAACGTCCTCAAGGTTTATCTGTGTCATAGTGTGTGACAGAATTTCCTTTTTTGGGCAAATATATTCCGCTGTGGTTATACTACATCTTGTTTTTCCGTTCATCTATCAACGGACACTGGTGTTGCTGCCACCTTTTGGCTATTGTGAATAGTGCTACTATGAACATGGGTGTGCAAATGTCTCTTTGAGACTCTGCTTTCAATTCTCTCAGGTATATACTCAAAAATGGAATTGCTGCATCACATGGTAATGCTATTTTTAATTGTTTGAAGAACTGCCATATTGTTTTTCATGGTGTCTGTGCCAGTACACATTCCCACCAGTAGTGTAGAAAGGTTCGATTTCTCCACATCCTCACAACACTTGCTAATTTTTGATTTATTTATTGATTTGGTAGTAGCCATTTAATGCGTGTGAGGGGGTATCTCCTTGTGGTTTTAATTTGCATTTCCCCAATGAATAATGATATTGAACATCTTTCATGTGCTTATTGGCCAGTTATATGTCTTCTTTGGAGAAATTTCTATTCAATTCCTTTGCCCATTTTTTAATCAGGTTGATCTTTTGTTGCTGAGTTGGAATTCTTTATATATTCTGGATGTTAATCCCTTATCAGATTTATGATTTGCCAATATTTTCTCCCCATTCCATGGTTCGCCTTTCATTCTGTTGATTGTGTTCTTTGATGCACAGAAGTTTTAAATTTCCAATTTATCTATTTTTTATTTCATCACCTATAGTTTTGGCATCATACCCAAGAAATCATTGCCAAATCCAATGTTGTGAAATTTTCTCCATGTGTTCTTCTAAGAGTTTTATAATTTTTAGGTTCTATGTTTAGGTCTTTGATCCATTTTGAGTTAATTTTTGTATATGGGATAAAGTAAGGGTCCAACTTCATGCTTTTGCATGTGGATATCCTGTTTTCCCAGCACCATTTGTTGAAAAGGCTGGCCTTTCCCTGTTGAATGGTCTTGGCACTCTTGTTGAAAATCATTTGACCATATATGGGAGTGTTTATTTCTGGGGTGTCTATTTTATTCTGTTCTATTTGTCTATATGTCTGTCTTTATGCCAGTACCACACTGTTTTGATTACTGTAGCTTTGCAGTAAGTTTTGAAATCAGGAAGTGTGAGGCCTCCAACTTTGTTCTTTTTTTAAGGTTGTTTTGGCTAAAACCTCACCTTCTCAAAGAGGCCTCTAGCTGGGCTTGAACTAGGATGAGGCAGGTGAAGAGTTGCTCAGGGCATGAAATTTAAGGAGGCACTTAGATTTCTCAGGATCTCAGGTGCTGAGCATGCACTTGCATGACCCAGAGAGTGAGTGCCTCCTTAAATTTAGGACCATTGTTACTTCTTTGCTCTCTTCACCTTTATCCCTGGCCCTGCCTTTTTAAATTCTGCAACCCACACTATCCCCAACCCAAAATCCTGCTCCCCTTCCTCTGCTCTACGTTCACCAGCATACTGAGCCACTTTTAACATGCTACAGAATATACTTGTTTATTATGTTTATGGCTATCGTCTGGCTCCCTTCACCGGAAAGTCACCACCAGTATGGCTGGAATCTCTCTTGGTTTGATTCTGTGATGTTTCCAATGGCAAGGCAGGGTCTGGCCTATGGTAGGCATTCAATAAATATTTATTCGATGAATGAATGAGGTAAAGAATAATATGCTTTCTCTCGGACCTTGTAGCCTTGCCAGGCAGGGCAGAGAGTCCATCTTCAGGGGGTCCCTCCTGCCAGTGACTGAGCTGAAGGGCCGCTCAGGGCCTCCTGCCTCCGCCATCCACCACTGGGTAGGGGAGGGACTGGGGGAAGTGGAGGGCGGTGCGGTGAGTCGGCTGGCAGTGGAGCGTGCCTGCTTCACTGCTGGCTTTACGACGTCATGCTGCTTGAGCATTATGATGCTGTGATGGATGGTCTGGTCCCCTGCGCCTCACAAGCGGACGCTGAGGAAGGTCCCTCCCCAGCCTGGCCCTGCCCTGGTGCCGAGCAGCAGCTCACAAGCCAGCCTTGGCGGTCTCTCTGCCCTGGCCACTCAGACAGCGTCTGGGCCCACGTCCTCGTACACATCCCTCCAACTGTATTTCTTACAGTGAGGGCAAGTAGAGCCAAGATAGTGCCCTCAATTTAAGACTGCTTGACCCCAATTTTATCATTCACCTTTCTTTCAGCATTGTCTTTGATGTTATTTTATGTCGCTGTGTTGAAGATTCTGCTCCTGTTGACTAAGCTAAAAGCAACCTTGTGTGTATATGTATCTAATTTCTCCCTTAGCTGAGTTAAAAATATTCACATGAGTGGCATATTTAAAGGAATGTATATGAGATTTGGCTACTTTAACTAATTTTCTCCCCCTAGGTAATGTCCCCCTTTTGAAGACCATGAAGACAATTTATATAATGCTTCGAATTGATTTAATAAACATTTAAACAGCACTTACTCTGTTCCAGGCACTTTTCTAAGCCCTTCCCCATGCATTAACTCACTTAGTCCTCACTCCACCCCATGAGGTAGGTCCTGTTACCTCCCCATTTTACAGATGACAAAAATGAGGAACAGAGGGGTAACCTGCCCAGGTAATTTTCCCAAAGTCATCCAGCTGGTAAGAGAAAACCCAGCTATTGCTCCTAGCTCCAGCACTCAAACCAAGTCCTTGCACTCTGAGCCTAGTGTGAATTCTTCGGTTTGGTTCTGCAGTCATCTTAGATGGATTGTGAGGGGACAGGAAACCAGCCACGGCGATACAAATATCAACAGACAGCAAGTGCTGGGAGGAAGCCAAAGGGACCTGTTCATGAGAACAACACGGTACACTCGGGGAACATCAGAAAATGTTGGGGAGACTTAGTAAGGCTCTGGAGTCCTGCATTAGCAAGAGCAGTGAAAATGGAATTGAAATAAAATTTGTAGACAGCAAAATATGCATATTGTAAGTGTACAGTTCCATGAGTTTTGACAAAAGTATACACCTGGAATCAATACCACAATCAAGATACGGAACATTTTCCTTACCCCAGAAGGTTCCTTTCTGCCCCATTCCAGTGAATTTCCACCACCCACGGCCAACCACTGATCTGGTTTCTGTAATAAAGATTAATTTGATCTGTCTTGAACTTCAAATAAACGAAATCATACAGTATGTACTCTTTTGTGTCTGGCATCTCTCATTCAACATACTGTTTCTGAGATTCATCCATGTTATTGCACGTATCAGCTGAGTAGCATTCCATTGTATGAACACATCGCAGTTTGTTTATCCTTTCTTGTGTTGATGAACATTTGGGGTTATATCTAGTTTTATGGCTATAATGAAAAAAGCTGCTATGAACATTTGTGGATAAGTTTTGTGTGGACATACATTTTCATTTTTCTTGGGTGAACATCTAAGTGTATGTTTAAATTTCTAAGAAACTGCTCGTTTTCCAAATCAGCTGTACGATTTTAACACCCATTAGCAATGTATGAGAGTTCCAGTTGTTTCACATTCTGGCCAACATTTGGTATTCTCAGTTTTTTAAATTTTAGCCATTCTAGTAGTTGTGTGGTAGTATCTCATTGTGATTTAATTTGTATTTCCTAGATTATTAATGATGTCGAGCACCTTTTTCATATGTTTATTGGCCATTCACGTATCTTTTTAAAAAAGTTTGTTCAAATCTTTTGTTTGTTTTTTAAAATTTAAATAGATTTACAGGGTACAGATGGTTTTTTGTTACGTAGATGAATTGCATAGTGGTGAAATCTGAGCTTTTAGTGTTTTGTTCATTTTTGTATTGGATTGTTTAACTTTTTATTATTGAGTTATATGAGTTCTTTATGTATTTTGGATACCAGTAGTTTGTCATATGTATGAATTGTGAATATTTTCTCAAAGTCTGTGGCTTGTCTTTTCATTTTTTTAAGAGTGACTTTTAATGAGTATAGTTTTTTAACTTTTATGAAGTCTAATTTGTCAATCATTTTTCTTTTAAGTGAGTGCCTTTTGTTATCTTCTCTTAGAGACCACAGGTCATGAGGCATTCTATGTTTTCTTCTAGAGGGTTTATAGCATAACTTTTGTGTTTAGGTGTATAATCTATTTCAAGTTAAATTTTTGTGTACAGTGTGAGGTAGGGGTTGAGGGTCATTTCCCCCATGTTTATTCAGTTCTTTCAGCACTATTTGTTGAAAAGGCTTCTATTTCCCTCATTGGATGGCCTTGGTGCCACTGATGAAAATCAGTAAGTGTGGATCTGTTATTTTCCGTTGACCTATTCATCTATTGTAATGCTAATACCATATTGTCTTGATTACTTTAGCTTAGTAATTGATTAGCATGAGTCTTCCAACATTGTTCTTCTTTTTCAATATTGTTTTTGCTATTCTAGGTTCTTTTCATATCTATAAAAATTTTAGTCTATGGATTTTGATTGGGATTGCATTGAAGCTATAGCTCATTATTGAGCTTTTAATATTGAGTCCTCCAGTATTAGAAGTCAGTTAATGTTGATTCTTTTAGTTTATGAACATGGTACACCATTCCATATACTTAGGTCTTCTTTAATTTCTCTTGTCTACATTTTCAGAGAAAATATATTGCACATACTTTGTTACTGTATTCTAAATATTTTATATTTTGATGCTATGGTATTAAAAATTTCATTTTTAATTGTTTGCAGCTACCAGTATTTAGAAATACCATTTATTTTTGTATACTGCCTTATCTTGCAACCTTGCTAAATTGACTGATGTTCTAGCAATTTCTCTGTAGATTCCTTAGGGTTTTCTACATAACCCACTGTACTATCTGTAAATGAATACAGTTTTACATCTTTTTTGATCTTTGTCCTTTTTTTCTTTATTGCACTGGCTAGGAGCTCAGGACAACATTGAATAGACATGGTGAGAGAGGACATCCTTGCCTCGCTTCCAATCTTAAGGGAAAATGTTTAATATTTTGCCCTTAAATGTAATATTAGTGATAGATTTATCAGAGGCCTTTTATCACATTGATGAAGTTCCTTCTTATTCCTAGTTAAAATGTTTTTCTTCTTATAAATGAGTGTTAAATCTTGATAGTTTTTTTTTTTTTGGCAGCTAGTTAGATTGTCTTTCCTTTCTCTTTTTCTGTTATTAATTATATAGTGTGTTACACTGATTTATTTACAACTGTTGAACCAACCTGCAGTTTGTGAAAAGCTCTGCTTGATCATGATTGTCATTCTTTGTATATATTACAGGATTTTATTTGTTGATATTTCGTGAGCAATTTTTTTGTGCCTCTGTTCATACGGGATATTGGTAATTTTCCTATTTCTTTATCAGGTTTGGAATCTGTGTTCTCCTGGCCTTATAAAACTTGACGAGGGGCCGGGCGCGGTGGCTCACACCTGTAATCCTAGCACTCTGGGAGGCCGAGGTGGGCAGATTGTTTGAGCTCAGGAGTTCGAAACCAGCCTGAGCAAGAGCGAGACCCTGTCTCTACTAAAAAAAATAGAAAGAAATTAATCGGACAACTAAAAATATATAGAAAAAATTAGCTGGGCGTGGTGGCTCATGCCTGTAGTCCCAGCTACTCGGGAGGCTGAGGCAGGAGGATCGCTTGAGCCCAGGAGTTTGAGGTTGCTGTGAGCTAGGCTAATGCCACAGCACTCACTCTAGCCAGGGCAGCAGAGTGAAACTCTGTCTCAAAAAATAAAAAACTTGATGAGGAATGTTTCTCTCATCCTTTATTTTCTGAAAGAGTTAATGTAAGGTTGAGATTGCCCTTTTCTTAAATATCTGGTAGAATTCACCAGTAAAACCATTTGGGCTTCAATTTGTTTTGGATTATAAATTTACCTTTTTTAATGAAATTAAGACTTTTCCAGATTTTCTATTTCTTCTAAGTTTTAGCAAATTAAAATCTTCAAGAAATTTGTCCATTTCATGTAAGCTATCAAATACACTGGTAATGAAATTGTTGATAGTATTGACTTGTTATCCTTTTAGTGTCTGTAGAATCTGTAGTGATGTCCCCCTTTTTTATATCTATTATTGATAATTTGTGTTTACTGTTTTTTTCCTTTCTTAGTTTTGTTTGTTTGTTTTTAAGAGACAGGGTCTCATGGTGCTGCCTCGGCTGGAGTGCAGGGGCACAATCAGAGCTCGCTGCCATCCTCCCACCTAAGCCTCCCGAGTAACTAGGACTACAGGAGGCACCAAGTCTGGCTAATTTTTTTAAAAAATTTTTTGTAGAGATGGGGTCTTGCTTTCTTTCTTGGTTTTTCTAGGTGTCCATCAACTTTGTTAAATGTTTTTAAAGACAATTTTGATTTTGCTAAGTTTCTTAGTTATTTGTCTATTTTTGTATTTCGTTGATATGCCCTCTTTATTATTGCCTTCCTAATGCTTACGTTTGATTAAGCTTGATTTACTTTTTCTAGCTTTGTAAGATGAAAACTTTGTTGATTTTAAAACTTCCTTCTTTTCTAACATACCCATTACAAGCTATAAATTCTCTTTACTGCTCTAGCTGCATCCCACAAATTTCAATATGTTGTGTTTTTATTATCAGTCAGTTTAAATGTTTTGCATTTTTTGTCATTTCTTCTTTGACCTATGGATTATTCATTTTAATCCCTCTTGCTATGTTTTCCTGATAAATTATCTCTTTTTCACTATGAAATCACTATCAGTATAAAATGTCCTTCTTTATCTGTGGTTATATTCTTAGTTCTGAAGTCTGTCTGATATTAATATAGTGGAGCTAGTTTTCTTGTTTGCTTGCTGTCTTTTTTTCATCCTTTTACATTTAACGTATCTATTTTCATTTAAAATGTCTCTTGTAGATAGCATATAGTTGGACATAGCCATCTGGCAATCTGTGCTTTTTGGTTGGAAAGCTTAGTCCATTATATTTAATTTAATGATTGATAGTCTATATAAGTCTACCATTTTGCAATTTGTTTTCTAGTTATTCTATCTGATTTGTGTTTATCTGTTTTTTCTTTTCTGAGTACTTTTGTATACTATTTTCAGGGTTTCATTTTAATCCTTGAATGCTTTTTAACAATTTATGGATCACATTTTGATGCTTCTTTTTATGTTTTTATTAATTTCTGAGTATATAGTGGACACTGTAAATGATGCGCTGTCCAAATTATATCATCTTTCTTTAAAGGGTTTTTAATGTTTTTTCTGTCAGTAACATTATCAGTGAATGCTTTCTGTCCTGTTTGGGTTAGTTTATTTTGTTGTTTGGGTCTATTTTAATTTTGGACTTAGCCTTATGGTGCTGCCTTCACTCTGGACTATGGACCTTAACCCAAAGGCCTGGCCTTTTTGAGATCTCAACTGAGGGCTTGGGACATTCAGTAAAGTCTCCGTACCTTGGCTTGAGCAGTACTTCAATGCCTTCCCACATTGCATAACCTCAGGTATCACCTTGTCATTCACAGCTCCATAGCAGGAGACAGCTGCTGGGCTTCCCGTAGCCTCACTCTGTGCATGCACATCCTGGCCCTCAGCCGAGATCCCAGGGCCGGGACCTCTCTTTGTGAAGATACCTATTCTTTGTTATTCTGCTTCACAAGGTCCAGCCACCTCAACTATCTAGGACTCTAATCTCTACCTCCTCAGCTTAGTGCAACTATTGCCCCAGTTGCATTCTCCATCCTTGTGCTTCACAGAAAGGTGCCGCCAGGCAGAAAGCCACAGAAATAATGGGGTTCACCTCATGTGTATGCTTTTTCTCAAAATCACAGTCCTACACTGTCTGTTGTTCAGTGTCTGAAAACAGTTGCCTCATATATTTGTCTAGTTTTATAGTTGTTTTTGGCAGGAGGGCAAGTCTCATATCAGTTATCCTGTCATGGCTGGAAGCAGAAGTTCTCCAATTTTTTTGAAGAGAAGATGTTATTTAAAATATAAATGCCGATGGTTTTTGTCTATGTCTGTGCTTTAAATTTTAGCAGGGCTTGTTTAATTTATGGGTAGATTAGATGTGATTTAACTCTCTGATGCTTGAAAGGCCTTTAAGAAAGAGCCAACTCTTTTATTTATGATTAGAGAGACAGATTAATGTTTATACCAAGCTACTAAAGAATGAGCCCGGGGCTAGTTGTCAGGAGAGGTGGGCGCTGGCCCTGGCTCTGCCACTAACCAGTGGTGTCACCTTAGATTTCTGACCTCTGCTTCATTCACTGTCTGCACAAGGAACTGAATGGGTTGTACGCCCTCAGGTCCCTTCTAGCTCTGACATTCTGAATTGAAGGCTGACATTTCATGCTTTCCTGATAAGAGGCTTTTCTTAAAGAGGTGGATGGCAGAGGTTCTGGGTATGTTGAGTCCCTGCGTGGTTGGAATGGGTGAAAAACAAAAAAAGAGGATCTCAAGGAAGAAAAGCCAGATTTTATCAGTTGACAACTTTGAATGTAACCAACCTTCATTACGAAAGGTATGCGTATCAATGAAAGGATTTGTGGAACCAGATGTCTGCCGTGTTTTCTAGACCTGTACTAATCACTGATGGCCATCATTGTCTGAGCACTTGTGTTGTAGCTACTGGTATCAACACGTAGATTCTCTCTCTTTCTCTCTTCTTTTCTCTCATTCTCACTCTTTTTTTGACATATTATGTCTTTTTATCCTCACAATCCTCTCAGACAAATCTTACTATCCTCATTTCACAGATGAAAACACTGTCTTAGCACTAGGTGACTCTGATATTGGCCAAGGGGACCCAGGGTTTCCCTCTAATCCCTAACGTGGGTATAGAGTTTTACAGCTTGCCAAGCACTTTTGTATATAAAATCCAATTTGATTCTTACAAGAACATTATGATTACAGGCCCTTCACAGATCAGGGATCTGAGGCTAAGTGAAATTCTCCAAAGAAACACTCACAGCTAGGAAGCGGTAAAGCCAGGATTTACAGTGAGCTCTGGCTGCATCCCAAGTTCTACACATGGTGTCTTTTAGCTGGATCATGGTTAGGAGCAGAGCCGAACTGATCACAGCAGTAATAACTAGTGGTCAGCAGTGTTCAGGAAGGTGTCACTGCTGCTGGGAGCAAAAATTGGTTTATCCACTTTGGAAGACTATTTGCTTTTGTCTGCTAAAGAGGACCACGTGACCTAACAGTCCCCTCCTATTGGTCCCCTTGGCCAATATCAAAGTCACCTGGTGCGAAGACAGAATTCTCCCTGCAACATTAGAAGGGTAGACAATAGCAAGTTAGAAAGACCTGGGTTACTCTACGACCTGTGAGGGGTGAATCTCTCTGATTCTCAGTGTTTTCATCTGTGAAATGAGGATAGTAAGACTTCTCTGAGAGGACTGTGAGGATAAAAAGACATAATATGTCAAAAAAGTGAGAATGAGAGAAAAAAAAGAGAGAAAGAGAGAATCTACATATTGCTAAATCCAACAGAAATGTCTGCGTATGTACAAGAATGTCCACAGCAATAGCCCAAATGACTATCACAAATAATTTGGATGCATAGATTGCAGAATATTCACACAAAGCATTGTTAAACAGCAAGAAAAATGAATGAACTATGCTATATGCAACACCTTGGGTGACTTTCTTTTGAAAGAAGAAATTCAGGCACAAGACTACACACCATTTATACACAGTTCCCAAAGTGGGTAACGTGTCTGTGTTGTTAGAAGTCAGGACAGTAGTTACCTGTGGGTGGAAGGATGGGGGTACTGATTGGGAGAGGCTCCAAAAGGAGTTTCTGGGGCACCATTAACATTCTGTTTCTTGACCTTGATGGTAGTTACTTGAATGTGTTTACTTTGGGATGAGAATTGAGGTGGGCACTACGACTTGCACGTCTGCCTGTATGTATGTTGTGTTTTAGCAAAGTTCAATGAATGCAGAAAAGGATAGTGAGATGAAACTAAGTGATTTCTTTAAAAAATCTTGATGTAGCCTTCTCTCTGTGTTTATCTCTTATAGAAAGCAATTACTTAATCTGACTTGTAATCTTAATTAAATTTTTAAAAAATACATAAATTACAAGTGATACGGTTCTGCAGTTCACCTCATTGCTTTAGTTCTTGACTAGGGAGGGTTTAATTTTCTGGCCTGAGCTTTGTAACTCAAGAGTGGCAGCTATTAAAATTCTGGTCAGAAGTGGATGTAAAACGCATCTTCAGGAGTCATTTTTGTGAATCCGTCAGATACTGGTGACGGCAGTGCCACAGGCAGTGTAGGTACAGAGGGTAAAGCACATTCAATACAAGCAAGGGGCTGTATTCTCTACTCAAACTGTTAGTGAACTCTAGTTCACTGAAATCTCGGTCAATGGAGTGGGAGAGTTTTGGTCCAACCAAAGATTGGGTCTTGTGATGCTTTGAAGTGTGTGGCATTTTACCTCCCAACATTCACTCTTCCTGCTGTTGTGGGGTGGGGCTCACACAAACATCACTTCTCTCTGCCCACATGCTTTTGGTGAAGCTTTTGCCCCCATGCTGCATGGTGGGACATGTGACCCAGTCTAAGCCAATCAGTGCACTTCCTCCCTCTGGCTGCCGGGATTGGTTCAGGCACGTGCACTCAACCCAAGTTGATGATGTCTAGGCCAGTCAGTCTCAGTTCAGAGCTATTGTTTGGACTTGTCTTTGCCGGTCTGAATGCTATGTCGGGGAAGAGGGTTACCATAGGAAGCAGAGTGAGAGGAGTTGGGAGTGGTAGGTTTCTGATTCATTTTTGCCCAGAGCTGGCTCACTCTTGGGACCTTTCACTTATGCAAGCTGGTAGATTCTCTTTTGCCTCCGCCTTTTTAGGTTGGATTTTCTGTTGCTTGCAACTGACAGTGTCCTAATTGCTGTGCTCACCTGTTCTCTGCCTCACTGGTGTCTCCAGATCTCTTTTATAAAGTGAATGATGGAGGTAATTCCAATGGTTACCCTTCCATGGCTGTTGAGAAAAGTCCCAAGCTCAAGTGCTTGGAAAATTTCTCTGGCCTGATGACAGTGACGGCGAGGACGATGACAATACTGGCAACCCCAGCCTTTTCCAAACTTCTCAGCAGTTGCATGGCAAGTTCACACCATCTTCTGTTGGCAAGATGTGGCAAACATTGCAGCTCAGCGGTGAGAGTGAGAAACCCACGTCCTATGCAGTCAGGTGGCTCTTGTTCTTAGCAGCTTTAGCTCTATTTAAACCTTCCATACTTTGTGTGTGTGTGTGTGTGTGTGTGTGTGTGTAGGAGGGTTTGGATTCTCTTCCTCTTTTGTTACGGAGGAGAACAGGGAGCAGATTGGAACAGGTTGTAACACTTCCGAACGCCTGTGTCCCCGTGCTTATTTCATAGTGCCGTCTGCCAATTGGCGCCTGGATGCCGTGTCTCTTTGATTTATGTATTTATTGTAAAGCAGCCAAATTTCAGAGAAGAGGAGAGGATATTCTAATTTAATAGTAAGAGCAAGGTGTAATTTCTTATAAAGGGAGGGAAATGTACCCACGTTCTTATTTGATATCAGAAAATAAGAATCTGTTCAGGGCTTTCCTCCACCCATTTAAAAATTAAGACATAGGATGTCATTTCACCAAATGGTTATCTCAGTGCTTTGATAAGACATGATCGTTTTATTTTTGTGAGTGGGATTTTAAATTAGGTAGGTATTACATTAAGAAATAAAGGTAAGCAGAATTTTTAAAAGCCCTAATCTTTCAAAGAAATTTACAAGCAAACAAATCCCTCAAGTTTTTACCACCAACCACTATTTTCCTTTTTAAATTGGTTAAAAATATTACTTATAGGGAGGGCATGAGTTTGCATGCCAGAGTTAGAGGGCTTTGCAAAATTCTAGGGCTGAGATGATGAATGCCTGTGATGGAACTACTGCAAAGGCCTGGATGGGTCTGCGGAAATAGTTGGAGGGTGAAGAATGAGAATGGCTACAGTGGTAAATGATCTGCAGACTCCCTGTGGCACTGGGCTGGGAGGTGCTTGCTTGCCTGACTTGCACCTAGAGCTCCTGTGGCACCCCTGCCACCGTTGCCTTTGTAGGAGTGTTTTCTGCCTTGAACACCACCATCCTTGGCTTCCCTCAACATGAAGTGAATTTATTCTATCGGGCTAAATGATGCTGCTCAGCCAAATGTCAGTGTGTGGTGGGGTGGGATGGATATGTGGGCGGTGGGACCACAAACAGGGCCTGGGTCTGGGCTGGTGTTGTCTTCGCCTCCCCCAGCGCCTGCACGCAGCAGGGGCTCGGTCAGCGTGTGCCACAGACTTGAATTCCATTCGTCTGGTTTTGAAATGTGAAGCTCTGTCCCTGCCGCATCCTCCCCGCCTGTATGACTCCTACTCCCACCTGTGCCTGTGCTGTTCGGGGACTGAATTCCTCGTACCTTGTTGACCACTTCTGGGCAGCCTCTCTTTTGCCCCTCAGTGTGCTGTGACATTTGGGGGACAGGCTGGGAGTCCACACCCAGGTTCTAGCTCTTGTCCTGCCAGTGTCTAACTGCTGTGATTGAGGCTATCTTAATCACAGCATGCCTCAGTTTCCCCTTCTTTGAAAATGGATATAATAATATTTATCTTCTTACCTCTTACAGATATTGTAAAATTAATATAATAGATGTGAGAGTAATTAGGAAAAATGCTCTACAAAAATCCATCACTATGGTTAGCATTATCTTTATCACTTTTAGTAGAGCCCTAAATGATCACACGCTTCTGCTAAAGACATGGTCTGGGGAAAGGAAAAGAAATAAGAACTGCATTGCCTGCAACCTTGGGGTAGAAAAAAATCCCCTCATTCTGTTTCCTCTTTCAGAAGAGAACTTGATGTGATCCGGTCATTGCATGTAAAATGCTTTAAGAATGTGATCTGTACTTCATCATTTTAAAATTCAAACATTCCTGAGCCTTTTTTTTTCCCCTTACCCCCTTCATATTTATCTTCTTGGTCTTGCCTTCATTGGGCACCACATTTGTATTGATGAATTGTAGGTAGTAGGAGATGTATTGATGGGATGGAGACAGTTCGAGATGTAGAGTGCTGTGGCTTTGCATATCATTACACCCAGCTAGCTTTTTGCCTCCCGAAAGCTGTCGATTGGTGCATTATTGCTATTCAGGCTGATAAATGGCAGTAATTGTTCTTAAGTTGAAGAGCTGGTTTAATATGCTGTCTGGCCTGGGAATTTCCTGAGCACCAGGGTTAAACTAGTGCTCCACTAGAGCTAGCAAAATGGCCCTTTTTTCATCACAGACTATAGAGTTAATTGAATTACTCGCTATTCCTGCAGTTTGTAGCCTTGATTCTAAAGATACCATGGCCTGTCGGAGGAGGGAGAAGTGTTCTAGAGGCTCGGGGTAGCCGTGTGCCCTGCGTCAAGGACATGACCCCCCTTCCCGAGTGGAGGCTGCTCATGTTCTGCGGCTGAATTTGCTTTCTGGTTCCTCCACTTGCTGTTGGCTATTTTGGGGCCATGCTTCTGAGGCTGCCCGAGCCGCATAATCCCAGAAGACAGCAGGATTCCTGATGCTGCAAAGATGATTTTTCTGAGGCTATTTTGGCATATTTTCTAAACTTCAAAAATCAAAGCAGTTGAGTTTCTTGCATTTTATTTTGTTTCCTTTTTAAACTTTGGGGTTGGGAACGTGTGCAATGATTTGAGTGGCGTGTAAAGTTGAAGCCTCAGGCACCACTTAGTCTGCGCTTTCCTCCCGGTGACTCAGGCTCTCACCCAACCATTCACTTCCCAGGGCTCGCTCAAGACCAAGGCCCTTTCTTGACCTAAGGTGGAGAAGGAATTAACTGCAGGAAACTGGAGAAGAGAATCTGCTTCTCAAAGACTGTCTTCTGATTCTGAGGTTTGAACAGAAGTTTCCAGAAAAGTATCCTCTTAACAGTTCTTTCAACAACCTTACCTTCATGGTGTTTCTGGGCTGGTTGTGTAGGTACCGCCCGCAAAGAACGAACCCAAACGCAAAGGTAAAGCAAACGCGAGACCTGACTTGCCTAATGTACCCCCACCTTTGAGACTCGTTAACAGCACCCACGGGATATGAAATTCCAGATTCACTTCTGCCTGGGGATCAGTCCTACCTCCCTCCCCCCATCCTGGAAGGTTAAAAGCAGATTGTTTCTCTTACACATTTTCAAACGTTTCTAACAGTTTGTGGCGTCCCGAGTGGACAGCCTCCCTCCCTCTCTCTCTCTCTCTCTCTCTCTCTCTCTCTCTCTCTCTCTCACTTTCTTTTTTTCTCTCTCTCCCTCTCCCTGGATAAAAGAGAATGTTAGGTACCAAATGGTGTTTAATGCCCTAACCAGAAACGACTGGGATCCGACTTCAGAAAAGTTTGGAATGTTCTTTCCTCATGCCCTTCTTTGATCTCAGCTCTCAAACATGCCCACTGAAGCAGAACTGAGGAATGGGACCCCATGCTAGAATGGCTGGAGTAGGGGAAGACTCTCATTTAGGAGCATTAATCATTTCTCATCCTAGAAGCCCATAAAAATCCATCTTTTGCTACCTGACAAGGTATGAGATAGTGAAAGAAGATTGCTTAAAATGTAAATCATTTGGATCTGTTGGTAACACTGTTTAGAATTAAATTCATGTGTAATAGAACTTTCGATCAGAAATGAACAGTTTCCCAGACAAAGCCATCGTAAGTTCCATAATTTCATATGGATGCTTCCAATGCTAATGGAGCTGGTGCAGTTCGCTTGATAATGCTCTAGCAAGAAAAGGATCATTTTTCCTAGTCCTGTAACTAGCAAACGTGACTGCAAATCATTCACCCCAGTTCTTCCTGTCC